>JAODLD010000101.1:6215084-6232858 GCA_026781065.1 Mormyrops boulengeri
CAGTCATATAGTACTCAACTGGTTGGTTGAAACAAAATCCTGGTTTGGATTTTTACTTTCTGGACCTGAAATGTCCGCCTCTGGTGTTTTGTTTACATTGTAGTCATTAACTAGACTACCATAAATCTCTTGGTGAGTCACGCAGAGCGTTTCTCCTTTCTGGCTTATTTTTGCCCTCCAGCCCCACGTCATATGCCCTGTTCTGTTTAGACACATTATAGTATGACATGTTCCAACCTTATACTCGTCGGTCTGAGCACTGCTGCGGGCCCTCAAAGGTTTATCGACCAACATGTTAATATTTGGACTTACAGGTGTCGCAATTGTACCCATCCTGCAAAAGGTGGGCAGAAGTGCTCCTGATTGGCCGGATTTCATCACCCCTGTGTCCATTCAAGGCTGCCTCACTTATGACCTGCTTTAAGCCTAATCATTTAATATTCAGTATTTGTACTTGATGAAATACGGGCGTATGGCGCGTATTGAAAAGGTTGGGATTTGATCCCCATAAAGGAACAGGTTGCCTTTTGGAGAGCCAGACGGGTTTTAATGTTGTACTGTCGAGTATGGTCACTGATGCTCCAATTGATTTGATTTGACAATTGAAATTCACAGCTTTATAGACGGCACCACCGTAGAAGCTTCACTTGAGCTACAGTCAAGATGCACTTAGGCTTGACATTTTAAATTGACACGAGGAAGTTTTTTTTCAGGTTAGGCATCAGTCCCTCTGGTTCCTCAAAATTGCACCATAAATACGGAGATAGATGCCATCTTGGTGGCTTGGTACACTTCCTCTGCGAGCCGCTCACTGTCTCCGGAGAACGACTGTTAATCCGGCCCAGGGACCTCGTCGGGTCTGTCAGCTGGTAGAATGGTACAGAGTTGTACAGAAAGACCTGAGGGCTTCTGCTGGTAAGAGATCAATTAGTAGGTATCACTCGGCACTCAAAACCGCTGAGTGTGGCCATACGGAGCCAGGGCCTCCTTGCTGACTATCGGCAAACGAAACGCACCACAGACCACCAGCTGTGACCCGGGTTCCTGGTCAGCACTGGAAGATTCCAGGGGATTCTCCTCCGGAATTAGCGCTCGAATCGTAGTCCTCACATATCTATGTTGGCCGATCGGCTGATTAATGCTGACAGGGGAATCAAGGTTTAAGCCCCGAAGTGAGTGAGTTTACCACCTGTTACTGTTTGCGTCACTAAGTGTCCGGGATGAAGATGTACTGTGTATCTATATGGGTGTGGTTGTATATTTGTCTAGCGGAGGACGATAGGTGCTTTGTCAAGCTGTCAGCTGTCATTTCCTGAAAATAAGATGAGCATAGTTTGGAATGGGGGGGTAGCTGCATACTGGACAGGGTAAGCGCCCGAGGGGGAGAGAAGGGAGCCATTGTGTACAGAGAATGAGGAATACACACCGTGACACTGGAGATTCGGGGGGCAGGACCCGGCGGAGAATGAGTCTCATTGTGCCGGGATTCCTGTCCTGCCCCTGGGTCGCGATGACGCACAGACAGACCTCGTACATAACGCTGCCTAAGTGCATGTGCCATCCATTGTCCCCTGTTATGTGCTGACGTGCCACGCCGCAGCTCAGGGACAGTGGCATTCTGGATGCCCTCTTCATTTGAGGACGGACTCCCCATGTTCCTTCTTTGGTTGAGGCCATCACAGATAGGCACAGACGACCATATTGGATTAGCTGTGGAAGTTTTTGCCCACTTGCAATGCAACCTAATACTGTGTTAAGGACTTCAGAGGTTCTCCGGGGGTCTTTACTGGAGAAGTGGTTGGAGGATGGATGGATGGATGGGTGGGTGCTGGGTGGGTGGATGGATGGATGACAAGTTGGAAGCTCAAAATCTGTTTCTATCTTTGGGGAGAAAAAACAATTAGTTTTTTTTCTGATTGCTTAGGCACAATCTTGGAAACTATAGGCTATTTTTGTAATATTCTACTCCAGGGCTGCACTTTATCACACTGCGATGTAATCGCGATTATGTGGCGCATGTGCAATAATCACCAGGGCTTTAGATGGCGGGTGAAACGTGTCCAGATGCCGGCTTTCCGATACCATACAGACGTCTATTTGGTAAGCAAATTAGCACAACGCTTAAGATATCAATGAGATGTGTGTTGTGATGCTCAAAAGTTAGTAACCTGTATAAATTCGGCATATCCTCATGTTTATTAAACTCAGTTAGCGAAGCATGCTGCACATTTTTGTAAATCATAGAAGCGATAAGCACTGAAGTGGCGATGAAGAAAGGAGCAGCTCAGCAGACACAACATCTTTTAAAAGAGGAGATGTTGTGGATAAACAGGGTAAAATACATCGGTTGTGTGGCGGTACTTTTTGCAGTTTAAAGTCAGAAATGTTTATTAACCAGAAAGATATATCAAATTTCTACAGATTACTAACTTTTGGGAATCATAATATGCCTCTCATTAATATTTTAGGTGTACTACTAATTGCTTACCCAATTGTGGCTGTAAGCCACACCTGGTAAATTCATTGACTACACATGTGAATAGTTTGGAGAATCTCTGTTAGTGTTCACGCATTCAATGAAAAAACAGTAATAATCAAATGACCCAATAAGCCTTTCTGTAGTCTGTCTAATCTCTTATTACAAGGTCACAAAAATCAAGAGAATGTTCTAGAAACCACTGGGCCCAAGGCAAATGATACCCCACATGGGATGCTGATGATGTGGACCGTCCTTCAACCGGAAACCAGTGTTCTAACCAGCAGAATAGCACCATAGACCATTAGTAAAATGCAGACATTTTACTGTTTTACACTGTTTTTGCACTACGTGTTTATTTGCTTGCAATTTCCATTCTGCCAAAGCTTAGTTCCAACATCTAATGGAAAGTCATCCCAGAAGAGTAGAAGCTACAATAACAGGGGTGGATCAACTTCATATTACAGTTTTTTTTAATTGCTAAAGAACATTTCCTGAAAGATTCCATTCTTTTCTCAAAACAGGTAACACAAAACCTTTGACTCCCCTTGTGAAATGAAACAATCTACTCAACACTACTCTATCTCTGCTCAAGACCAAGAACTGCTTTCACATCACACTGAAAGCCAGTCAATACATAAGCACTACTGAGCAGTCATTACCCACTACAGCGAAACAGTGAAAACACTACCAAGTCAGAACTGTTCCTGGCATGTAGAGAAACATGTAAACTGTGGAACTGGTCCTTTGTATGTCGAGTCGCAAAATTGGAATGAGGAATGAACTGCACAAGACTACAGTTACAGACTACAAAAAAAGGTTGTTCAGCAAAACTGTTTGTACGTAAAGCAATATGCAATATTTGCAGTGTTCAGCACTCTAAAAAAGTTATATTAAAGGACACCGATGGCACTTGCACTCTCATCCAGCATGTGTTCTCTGTTCTAGTTACTCATTGCCTTCTTCTCGTGTTTCGAACCATGTGTGAACAATTTTGAGTCATTGTGTCTAAATGATGACTACTGTGTGTTTTTGTGGCCTGCGTTTTCCATTTCACATCAGAGTTCAGCACGGTGCAAAATATATTTTGATGAATGGGAATGTCTTTAGATTTTTGCAAAATGGGTAACTCATATCTGCAAATGGTGTCTAAATAGGTGAACACTGTTTACAATTTTGCAAAATGAGTGATTGATTCAACAAGTTTTGGCAATTAAGAGTTTTGTTCCAAGAATGTGGATTCCTGTTTTAGCTCTTTAAAAATAACTCTATTACCCTTGGTTTCAGAATGAGATGTTGAACAAACTGGTGTCCATATACCATAGGCCATATCATGTACCATGCTGCTGTATAGATCAGGATTTTCAGAAGTTAATCTTATCTTATTGGTACTGTACCTGAATCTGGCGCCATGTAGATGTGACGTGACAATGCCCCTCATTTTGTAAATTGTTGAGATCTGATGAAAATGCGGCACATAAACACACTTACATCAACACAGTGGTTCCAAAAAGAACTTTTAGCCGTAATGCAGGCCTGCGTTTCTGCCAGCCACACATCTCAGCTTCTCAGTATGCCTGCACCCGATAAGCCATGTGTCGACTGATGATTTTACACAGCAGCAAAACTACAGACACATCACGTAGGCTTCTGAGCGCCGTCCATCTGCTTGCTTAGCGCATCTGCGCTGTTTGCCAAAATGATGTCCACCATAGTAGATGCCACCTTGTTGATAAGATGTGCCACTGGCAGAGTCAGTTGTTAAAAATTAATTTTTGTAATGCCCGTGTGCAGCCTGTACAGTTTATTGTAGCAAAAGAAGGTGGTTGTTTGTTGTTAAAGTAGCTTGAATCATCAGTTAAACCGAAACCAAAAATAATGAAAACTGGTAAACAGATGATGTTTCTATGGAAAGTTGAGAGCAGTGAAAAATCAAGTCCATTTTCCTGTTTTTAGGCTGTGGGAGGAAGCCTGAATAGTGGGGGGGGGTACCAGATATGTGCCAACCCCCCCTCCCACAATGCAGAGGTGGGAATAAAACTCCAAACTCAGTAGGTGTGTGAGGGAACTGTGCTACCCACTGAAATGCCCTTATAAGCATAACTGACTCTAAATATATAGTAGGGCTGCAGCTATCGATTATTTTAGTAATCAAGTATTATATCGATTATTCCATCGATTTAATCAAGTAATCGGGTAAGAAATACTTTTGTCTTATTAAAGAGCAAAAGTAACGATTCAAAAGAGAAAAAACACAGGTCTCTTAAAATGAACAACCCATTTCCCTTTTATTTTTGATGGTCAAACTGCATACAATATCTGTCGAAAGAATTAAATCCTTGTAGTGTATTCATGTACATATGTTTAATTTTTTTAAAAGAAAACACTTTCTTATCTCTCGTGTACATGGGACTTTCAGGAAACACTTATTACACACCTCGGATTTTTAGTGGCCCAGCATGTATAGGCTATATTTAAAAGTCAAGCCACAGATAACCGAAATTTTCACATGCTGCATGCTAAAACTTAATTCCTTTATCTTTAAGGGAAAAATTCATTTGAAAAATTAACATAGAAATGTTCAAACAATTCAAACGTTCAAACAATTTCGAACCATTTTCAAAATAATGTACGAATAATGATATTTTAAAATATTTCATAAAGGCTGCCAGGCAAAATATGCATTCCGGTTTATTTACTTGTATAGAAAGCAGCCGCCTCTCAAAAGTGTCCAGTGATCAGAATCCATTGTCATTCTATTGTCATCCACAAAACAAGCTAAATTGGGCAAACATCGCAAAAACTACCACTATATGTAGTGTCCAACTCACACCTTGCAGTTTAGGGACAAAGACTGGGGGTGGGACAAATACGGGTAAAAAATATAGGTCAATATGGACAAATAGAAGTTTTTATTTTAAGTGAACTTAAAAATACAACGCTGTATTTTTTTCTGGCGAATAAATTACCACAAAATAATTTAAGCTATTTTGCCAAAAATTTGGTAGTAAATTCACACTGAACCATGTGACCTTAGGAGAGCTGCAAACTGATATTTTAACCAGATGTATTAACATGGTAGCAGTGCAGCTAACTGTAATCATGAAGCCGTTGATAACCAGAACAACTTAATATATAACGTTACCCTGCGTCGATTACTCATTGACAAAATCATCAGTGAAATATAAACTTAAATAACAAAAACACAATACAACTTGTAAACAATAGCAAAGTTATAAACAATAAAAATAGCAGCATCAGAATCTCTTTTAGTGCACAATATAGCAGTAAACTCCTCATTTCTGAGGGAAGGAAAATCTGTAAACAATACAAAAAGGAATGTGCATGCAATCTTCAGTATTAATCCCACTTCCAGAAATGCTGCCATCCAGGATTAGATTTTTGTTCAGCCATCAGACAGCAATTACTAAAACAGAAGAAAAAATGCAAGGTTAGCATTTTTATTATAGTGCCTTCATCTTCAATTCATTCAACAATTCCAGTATTCCATGCACATTAAAACAATTACACTGTAATACATTTTGAAAGAAAAAAAAGCACTAGTGCATCATGGTATGATGAGTAGTGTACAAGGCCCAAAACCTCACTAACATGTTGTTTATGTTCTTAGCAGACAGATAGCTTACAAGCCAAATTCACAAACAGAATCTAGCGATCGCAGGGAATAAAATAAAATGTAATTTGTCGTATTACACAGCCTTGTATGCAAGGACAACGTAAGCCCCTAGTGATTGTGAAGTTGTCGACGGATAAGCCCGTATAAAGGATAGACATGTTTAATGAGGAAACTAACTGTGCAAAAGTCGTGCACTTTTTATCTAGAGGTCTAACAAATTGTTAGAATCTCCACTCTCTAATGCAAACAAGCTGCACAGAAGGACCATTGTCAGCATCAGCTCAAGCGAATGGTAACCACCCTTTTGAACAAACAATATTTTCCGCCATGTACTGTTTTTAGCAGCTCTGAGTCTCCGATGTCGGTGCTGTCTGTGATCAGGGCAGAGTAACGCAACCTTCACACATGCTGCAGTGTTTCAGCAAGCTGCCTCCTCCGCCCCCCACCCCCCCACACACACACACACACACAGAGTGAAACTCTCCGACACAAGAAAAAAAACAGAACTGATAACATCGGGCTGATATGGTAATAATTAAAATTTTAGCAATTAAAATGATTTTTAACGATTAAAAAAATGTCCGTGAGCCCATCAACAAGCGCACGAAACTAACTCTGTCAGAATCAATGATTCTTAACGTTAACTTAATGTTAAGTAAGCTACAGTTGGTTGAAGGCTCATCTTCATTACGCCAGTTCTCAACAGCGTAATTCGCGTTCTCTTTCGAAAGCGCTCGCGTTTTCTTTTAAATCAACATTTAAATAAATAGGTCTTCGAATGATCAGAATTTAAGCCTTACCATTTTCTCCCAGGACTCTTCCAAAACTTCTGCCTGGGGTCCTGCACAAGTCAGCATGGGTCACGTGTTCCCCAGCAACAATAACACTGGGCTCCCCGCAGACATGCCTGTCTGTAAATCGGCGTACTACATTCGGATATCAGCCGATGCCGATACATTAAAAAAAGCCAAATATCGGCCCGATATATCGGCCGGCCGATATATCGGTCGACCTCTACACCCAACGTTAGGGAAAGCAACTAAAAACAGAACCACATGTCAACACAGATTTAGTTTGAGGATTTTGTCATATGGAGTCGCCAGTTTCTTTTTTTATACAGGCTTTATTTTCAGTATTCCTGCATCCTGACATTCAGGCCCTAAATAACATAACAGACGAATAGACCCAAGAGTGAGGATGGCTGAAGAGTCTCCTCTATGGGAAAGGAGAGTAAATGTTCTGACTTCAGCATTATGAACTGCTAATGGAGAGCCATCAAATATATGCATGTAACTTGATGTAAGAACCAGTTAAAAGCAAGTGGGCCGATGGGTTTGTAGTCTAGCAAAGTTTCTCGTGTTCCCCAGTTGGCTAAATTTTTCTGTGTGTGTGGTGAACCCATCTGGGCAAAAGTTGTTGTTTGTTGTTGACATTACAGCCAAGTGCTGAAAACCTTTGGCAGGAATCACGTGGCGGACCAGATGATTCCATAGTGATTACATTGAGATGGTAGGGATGGTTACACTTTGTGCTCATTCGCAAAAGTTGTGCGGACAGGTGACCTCAGCTACATTGTGGTGTCAGCACAGGGGAATGGGCCGCCTCTCGCCATTAAGCCAGCCCCCCGCTCTCTGCCTCCCATGATAAGGTGGGGGAGCTTAGCAGACCACGACCTTTGGCTATTCGGGACTTGACTAGATTTAGCCTGTGAAGCCTGTATATGCTATTAGCACCCAGAAAAAACCTGAATCTCAGGCTGGCAAGTGCTTAGCCTGAGTCATAATTACGGGTTTTAGGAACCTCTTACATCGATAAGGATGGAGGCATTCCTTGTTATTCTTATCTGTGACTCTCCCAGCTCTGAATGAGTCACGAGGGGTCTTGTTACCTCAGGCATGTGAATGCAGGTAAACCAATTGCATCAGTCACAAGACATTAGTGAGAAGCATATCTGTGAAATGGAGCCATTACAGACCTGCAGGGGGCAGTGCGGAGTGGGGCTAATTGAAGTTAAGTGCCATTTTAGCTGTGTGGGTTTAAAGGGATCTGTGGGAAGCACTTGTTATTGTCCCTGGAATGAACGAACTTGGTTAGCGTGTCTCCCAGACTGAATTTGCTGCTGACTAAGTACTGCATGTCTTGGAATATATACAGTAGTGCTCAGTTTGCGCCATCTTCCTGTAAATTACAAAACTGTAAGATTGTTTCTTGAATGACTTAAACAACCCTGGCCCATTCGAGTCGTTGGTCGGGCTGAAATCCGCAACACCAGCTCCATTACACAATGCCGCGACACACAGGAACTTCTCGCGAGGCTCCGCCATGGACTTCAACTCTGTAGAAGCACACTATCGCACTGTGGACAAAAACTCAATAAATCTAGGAGTTCATATAATGGGGAAATGAGGAGTCTGAGAAGGAAACGCGTGTTGTTTGTTTAGCTAATGATCTAATGGTTTTGGCAGAATTCAGTACGTGACATACGAGTGCGGCAGTAAGGAGATTGTGTTTGTGAGCTGGAGGTACTGTGTTGCAGGAGCGGAGAGTGGTGTGGATTCCCCCCACTCTGGGCTGGAGTCAGGTAGTTCACATACTTTAATTTGCTCACCTAACCTTTTTAGCTAAATTGCCTTTCAAAGTTTATAAGCTTTCTTTGCAATAAAAATATGTCATTTTTTAAACAAAGTGACTGGGGTTGAATAGCCAGCTCAAAGGTACAACAATATACTTTTATTACTGTGAGAAGTACCCTTCACTGTTTGTGTGTTGCACTGCATTGCCGGGGCAACGTTATTTCATACCACTCTATGCCTGTATATGGATGGCATGTCAGTGAAGTCCAAACAACCTGACACTTCAATTGGAACAGCAAGATCACAGGACGCCTGCCTTCTGACGACTGCCAACTGAGCTGAAATCTCTGGACCGGCCGCTGTTAGAGCAGGATCCAGCTTTAGGCAGAATAAGCGTTTATCTAGGGCCCCCTAACTACATCTGTTGTGGAAAGAGTGAAACGATCATCAGTTTTCTTGGAAAGGGGCCTCTCAAGTAAGTAAGGCCTTGCCTTCGGCCCCTGGAAAGGTAGAGCTGGCCCCAGTCACTGATGTTGGTGGATTGAGCCATGTGTAAGAAGGAGACACATAGAAGGAACAGGTTTTACAAGGTGCACAATGAAACAGGACAGTTAATGAGTAGTGAGTCTGCTGTGGACTGAGTAACTAGTAAGGGCGAAAGTCTGAAATGTAGTTGGACTTCCAACCAAGAAAAGCTGAAGGTACGTAAACGTTGGAGTAGAGAGGGTTTTGGTGGAATGAAATAGCTCGCTTGCCCTAAGTGGCAATGCGACATCGGATGAGCTTCTCCGCTCCAGCGGGCATCCAGCCATGTTGCGCACAGCTTACGAGGCAGGGGATGGGACCCCTTTACGGACTAAGCAGAATCAGAAACGCGGGCTGATGTGCCTTTTGCAGCCAATGCGCGAATCCTGCAAGGGTCGGTGATACCGGAGCAATGGCGGGGAGCACAGGGCTGCCACGAGAGGCCCTACGATCGACACGGTCGTAGCCCGTATGGGATGTGAAGTTGGTGCCCGGCCTCGTTTTCACTGGCGCCCACTTAATGGCTAACAGTACCGTTTTGTGGGCTTTGAAACGCGCCTTCCTGCAACTGCAGTAATTCTGGCCTCCACAAAACAGGGTCATTTGACAAAGGTCATTAAGCAAATTCCATTAAATGCAATTGGGAGGAATCAGCCATTTAGTAACACGAAACTGACCCATTTTTTCCTAACATGCATAATTATGCCATTGTTTTCTAGGCCTGCCATTTTCTTGTATATTAGGTTATGGGCACAATGTCATGATTTTCAATCAGTTCCTTTGTCCCTCAGACTCCTTGTCTTCCTTCATAAGCACAAGTGGATCTGGCTTAACCACATGCAGCATCAGGTCACATGCTTCCTCAATTCAGCCTGTGCTTATTCTGTTCCCTTTTGCATCTCATAATTTAATTTGCATTAAATTACTTTTACATTAACATCGCTCATATGCTTCGTGGACACTCTTGTGCAGAGATAAAACGTAAAGCGCCTTGCCAGTAACGGACATCGGTGACATCGTATCGGGGTATCCCCAGTTTGGTTTGTGCCACATCAGCTCACGTCACATGTCATTCACGCCAGATTCCATGAACCATTTACTCAAAGTGCTTCCTCTCTGACAGCAATTCCTGTACACCTAGTTTTTATACTCATTTCACAAAAAATCAATGTCTTTTTTTGGCATGGAGAACAAAGAAAGCGAAATAGAATGATTTTTGAAATAGTTAACCGTCCTGCTGTTTTACTGCTCTGCTAGTCATCCATGCTTCTTGCACAATATAATGACTTTTGAACAACCATAATCTCTTACTTGCCATAATTCTTCTAATATTGTTACCACACTCCCCTTGTGTTTCATATGCCGGTAACAGAAAAGTGACTCTGCCTGCAGGGTTTCTTGCTCTCAGCGACCAGGGTTCTCCACCGGGAAATCTAGCAGCCAACACAGGTGCTTAAACCTGGAATGAAATTCACAGCAGTTTCACAGCAGTTTACCCCGCACAAAAAAATTATTGACTCACAGGAAACTTCTACTGTCCTCAGCTGGATCTGATCTGGACTCTAAGGGGATCCATTTTTAATTAAATTTCGCCTGCTATTTGTGAAAGTGTTACCTGCATCAAAAGATATGTAAGAGCTTGGTTGACACAGAGGGAGTGAAATTGCCTTGTTCACCGTTGTGGCTTGCCGATTGTACATGAAGAGGTCAAAGCTCAGGTATGCCACAGATAGGTCGATAATTCTGCGTTGAAAAACAACAACTTCATTGCTATGGGAAGTCTTGCATGTATCGAATGAGCAGCTGCCTGCCATTGCATGTCTAGCACTTCATTCTCACATTCCAGTCGGTTTTCTCGGTCGCAACTTTCACTCGCTGTTGTTTTGAGTTCGTTCAGCATCATTACCATTTCAGCTGCTTGGGACTCACGCTGTGCGTCGAACGCAAATGCCGGCAGAGTGAACTGTGGCTGCTCTGAGCATTTCTCTCCGTAGTCTGTGGCAGTCATTTTAAAATTAGAACGAAAAAAAAACCCAAAACGTGCAGTGAGCATTGTAGCTTGAAAAACAAGATGCAAGATGGCTTCGCATTTCTGACTGCTTTCAGTGGTGTGTTTTTGTTCCATTATAAAAACAGTTGGTGCTTTTTCATGTTGTGCAGCATCTTTTGTTATTTTCCTATTCTTCATTTAAAGCAGAACTTTTGATGCACTTTAATGTTGACTCTCTCTCTCTCTCTCTCTTTTTCCCTCTTACCCCCACATCCCTTCTTCTCTCAGGATAAAAATGCGACGGCACAGAGTGTTCTTGCTTTGCACCGTGGGCCTGTGTGTGATCTCTTTCTTACATTACTACAAGGCCCTACATTACGTCTCCTTGTTGCGAGAACTCTCTGCCCCTTATCCCAACATTAAGTCCTTCATCATGGTCACCGGTTTCTTCTGGAAGGAGAGAGATACGCCTTTGTCAAGCACTTTCTCGGATGATGGCCCTGCCCCGGTCATACTCCCCTCTGACCCCAGAGCTTGGGATTCCAGGGCCATGGAGGAGCAGCCTAAATCAGAGCTAAATGTTGATAAAGACTTGAGGGTCCCACGAGCTTGGGGGAGACCGGATATGGCAAAGCAGAAAGAGGGAGATGCCTCTCAGGTAATAACCTGTTTGTCAGTTTGCTTGTTGAATGACTTTTAATGTTACATGACAGATTAACAGATACCTTTTTCCTTCCATAGGACCTTAAGGTCAAGGAAAGAGAGCTAATCCTTAAAGAGGAAGAGCATAACATTCCTCCTAAACCCTGGAATCATGGTGATCCTGCTGAAGAAAGGGTAGTGGTAGAGATGAAGATCCCTCCAACTCCTACCCTACCAGATCCCATAGAGTCCCTTGGAAACCTCCACTTGCGTCACTTCCAACTCGTTGATGATCAAACCCCTTACTTTGTGCATACTAAAGCCGGAGCTCTTTGCTTCCGACCAGGGACTGAGTTAGCCGTTCCAAGGGACAATCTGGGAATGGGAGTTGCTACAGCAGCAAGTCGTAGGATACTGGAGCTTCAGGAGGCGGTAAACCCAATCAAGGCTGGAACCAAGAAAGGCAGGAGGCTGGTAAAATGTGTGTGCCGTCCGGGTTGGCATGGTCCTTACTGTGGAGTCCCCACCATGGTGTACCATTCTACCCTGCCTACCAAGGAGCGGTTAATGCCCAGGGAGGTGCCCCGTAGGGTCATTAATGCCATAAATGTCAACCATGAGTTTGACCTTCTTCATGTTCGCTTCCATGAGCTAGCCCAGGCGGTGGACCTTTTCTTGGTGTGTGAGTCTAACTTCACAGCCTATGGGGAGAGGCGCCCCTTGCGATTTTTAAATCTTCTCCTGAACGGGACGTACGACTTTGTGCGTCATAAGATCCTGTATGTGTTTCTGGACCATTTTCCTGAAGGTGGACGGCAGGACGGCTGGATCGCAGACGATTACCTGCGCACCTTCCTGACACGCAACGGGATATCCCGCATAGATGGACTGCGGCCAGACGACGTCTTCATCATCAACGATGCAGATGAGATTCCAGCCCAAGAGGGGATCCTCTTCCTCAAACTTTTTGATGGATGGACAGAGCCCTTTGCAATCCACATGCGCAAGTCTCTATATGGCTTCTTCTGGAAGCAACTGGGCTCCCTGGAGGTGGTATCAGGGTGCACTGTGGGAATGCTGGGTACCGTCTATGACAATGATGGCATCAAGCTTAGGCGACGAGAGTATTACACCATGCCTGGGTTCCGGAAGTATGAGAATGACACAGGCCACATTCTGGTCCAGTGGTCCATCGGGAGCCCGGTCCATTTTGCAGGTTGGCACTGCTCCTGGTGTTTCACCCCAGAGGGGATACGTTTGAAGCTCATCTCTGCCCAGAATGGAGACTTCCCCCGCTGGGGGGACTATGAGGACAAGCGGGACCTCGACTACATCCGAGAGTTGATCCGAACAGGGGGCTGGTTTGACGGATCGTTGATGGAATATCCACCCACGGACCCAAAAGAGCACATGTATGCCCCCAAGTACTTGTTGAACAATTATGACCGCTACCGTTATTTGCTTGTGAACCAGTATGTTAAAGAGGGCAAGGTAGCAGGAGGGTAATGGAATATGAAATAGAGCTGAAATATAGTCCAAATTTGGGGAAAGCACCACTATAGACTTATTTCTCCCCATTTCTGGCTCATCCTAACCCTTGCCAACCTTCCATCTCATTTCCCTGGTTGACGGTGGAGAGCTGGTGTTTGTGATTTTGCTACAATGGGCTGGGTGTTAATAACAGTCAGTGAAATAACGGGCAGAGTCTGCATAGCTGACAATAGAGACTCTGTACTCAAGGCACCTTATACAGTCTTTCAATGTTTCCTGCTCTGTCTGCTCCTCTGCCTCCAATCTGTAAATTGAGAATGGGGTCCATTATGCTGTCGAATGCTTTTTGTGATATTTTTCGCTCATTCTACACAAGTTCTAATTGACTTTTCCCTCAACTTTCTCAATGCTGTCAAAATAACAAAGCAGCCAGTGCGAGTGCAGGAAAAGTCGAGGAGGAAAGGGCCCTGTTTACTTGCTTGTAATGTGATCCTACATTAAATCCAGTGATAAATGCTGATTTGTAACCAGACCTCGCAGACATGAGCCAGGGCCACTCAATATGAAAAAGTAATCAATCGTGTACCAAGCTGCAGTGTGAGCCTTAGACCATGTTTTAGGTGGATAGGTCCAGTATGGTGTGAATGGAATAGAAGGGGTTTTCTGTAGGCCTTTGTGGGTAGAACAGCCTCCCTGAATCCTGTGACTATACTTTCCATCAAGGTCTCAGCAAGGGCTGTCGTACAGGGGGGAGATAAGATTGATTCCAAGGGCCTCTGAGTGACAGGGGATCTAAAAAAATTGGAAAATAATTGAGTTGGTCTGGGTTGTGGGACCCAATATGATATGCTTTCATGGGACCCAAAATTTATATCGAGACCCCAGCCTGCAGCAGCGGTTTTGTGATCAGCAGAGGGGGGCGGAATCTGTCTAGTGAAGGAGTTCAGTCTAGGCTGCTATTGTTCGATAGGAATCTAGAAAAACACTCCAGCATCCAGCAGAACTCAGCAGCAGCAGCTGAAAACCATCCAAAATGTTGGAGGGAAAAAGATGAGAGAATGCAGAATAGGAATTTTTGTATCTCCTTCCCGCCACAGCCGGTGTCCTTCTGCTACTGAGAACTCAGCTGGTTGCATTGCACCTCCACAAGAACTAGGATGGCGTCTACCACTTGGACGTTGGTGGCAGATTACCTCCTTCCACTTGGCAGATAATTCTGCCCACCCACACCCCTGCATGACTGCAAGATGTGATTGTCCCCCTGGAGACCCTGCCCTGCTCAGTGCCATCTACATCAGGACACAAATATAAAGCTCTACCTGTATCACATGTGCATATGAAAGCCTCTGTTGTACCTGGCTGTAGCTAATAACGATACTAGTACATGTTCAAGCAGGACAGGCCCCCTGACTGCTGGGTTGGAAGCCAAACCTGAATGCTTCGCTTGCCAGCCAATTAGCCACGCCCCACTTTCCAAGTTCCGCTACTTCATCGCTGCTGCTGTGGGACTTTGCACACAAGTCTTTCATTCACTTGCACTTACTGAGTGTCAAAGTGATGTGGCAAATAAAGTCATTTGAGTTGATTTGACTGCTAAAACGATCTAGATTTCTTAATTTGAGATACAGAGGGGGGTGTCAATATTGAGATAAAGAGGGGGTGTTGTTAATGCAACACAATGTGTGTGAGTCATATGACACTTTTCGCATTAGTCAGCTTTGTTATTTCCATTCTTTTATTCCGTACCATCTTATATGTGGTTACTTAGCTTGTTACTGCTTCCACAGAATATTTCTGAGCACTTGACCGTAACCCGAGCCAAGCCATGACTCCTCAAACAGATGATTCAGAGAAAGGTGTTGAGTCAGAAATAAGGCTTGACAAAGGTTTCTCCCGTTTTGCCTTCTCGTACGTTGTGTTATGCCAGATCTTCCTTTGCACTGTTGTTTTTGATGTTATTTATGTTGCCACTGATTTACTTTGTCTGCTAATGGGTTAAGGGACCGCAAATGTCTGCTGAATATATGTAACGTTTGGATGAGGAGAGCATACAGTTCAACCGCGGCATGAAATGTTTGATGCTACCTCCCTACTACACTTTCAGTTCATATTTTTGTATCACACATATTTATAACCATATTTAGTTAAAATATCTCTCCATATATGAGTGATGAACTCACATTGAGGCTAAAGAACAGAATTTGGTTGCTCACACCTGTCTAGTATATAGTGATTGGCTCTGTAGCGTGTTAGTCTAGTAGTATCAGTGACATTGTGCTTTCTTTTTGGATAAAACTGTAAAATCAATGAACAGGCCTCACAGTGTTAATTGATCACAGAGAGCCTCAGGACTCCAGTAAACACTCTCTGTTGTCAATTAACACTGTCAGAATGTGTCCTTAAGAAGATTCCACGGAAAATTAATGTGCTCCTTCAGAACAATAAAAAGCAAAGTTTTGCAGAACACCCTGTGGTATGGATATGCAAAAAACGAAAAGAAAAAAAATTCAAGAGCCATTATTGATTGATGTTCCATATGAACAGAAACCAAAGCCTGGACTTTGAAGAGGTATCTCAGTGCAGCATAACTCCAGCCCCTGCATTTTGTGGGTTTTGAAGTTAGCAGGAATCTCCGAGCACAGCTGTGGTTGTTTGTCTCATTAATGCAACCCCTAAAATGTTGAAATTTAAAGCCCGCCCAAGCCGCTTCAGTGCATGTCAGCTCGGTGTTAGCGGGCACTACAGGTGACCATTTGAGTTTTGCACGGGTGTCAACATACACGCAGTCACGTGTGATGCGGATTTATTTTTAAGGGCGTAGGTGGTTGGCGCGCACTCTCTTGGGTGTTTTTCGGAAACACTAGTAGGGTGACGGAAGTGTTTTTCTGGGGCATAGGCAGTGCCACAGCAGGTCGTAAGGACACACTGGGCGACAGATGGGTGAGCACCTGGCCTGTGACCATGTGACCTGACACACTGCTGAATCCTCCCAGTGCTTTTCCAGTCCTATTTTCCAGTCCAGCCCAGTTTGACTGAGCCCGAGAGTCAGACTCACATTAGGGACATCCAACCGAGAACAGAGAAATGCGTGACGGAGCAACAGCCTGTTTGTGTTTCATGGGGCTAGATGAAAATGTCCAAGTGACCTTAGCTATTCACTGTATGTCGCTAAAGAAATAATGCTACCTGCGATCACATACGTACACATGAACAGCTATAAATTGACTCGCCTTAATGTGAAACGGAATTTGTAATTGTTTACAGTGGTCGTGTTACTGATTTTTAAATTTTCTCTTTTTTGTTTGTCTTATTTCTTCAGGCAGCTTCTTGTTAATATTTTTTTTTAATCACATTAAAATGGACATTTGCTGCACCCCCTTTCTGAAAAAAACAGCGTCTTTTCTCCTCTGGGAGGAAGTGATGTCACAGTGAGGGGGTGAGTTTCACTGCTGTCCTCTCTATCCTGCCGATCTATTTCTGTCGCATGTGGGAGTGCTTTAACACGCAAGGGAAGTGAGAAAAAAAAAACAGCCCTTTAAATATTGCTTAAACTCTTGACAGTATTTTATCACACTAGGGATGTTTGTCCATGGAGTTTATACCACAGTAAAACACGGCATATTTTCCCCTCCCCCATTTGAAACTGTCGGAATTGCATAACCATTTAACGCTCTTCGTACTCTTTTCATGTCTGGATTTACTTCTCACAGTTGTAGCTGATCCCTGGAAAAAGAGAAAGACCGGTGACTGTTTTTTTTTTTTTTTTTTGTCTTACCTCTGTCTTCTGTTGACACCGTGAAGACATAAACGTGAGGCCTGTGTTCAGGAATGTACATTGCATGCTGAAACTGCAGATAGCCTTATCTGTGAAATGTAAACTTGCACCTTACTGTAGCAGAAATGTTTTTGTTTCGTGGTAGAGTGGGGGTCTACATCGGGTCTACACCCGTGGGGAGGGGGTGGGGGGGGGGTTGGAATGTGGTTCCCTGTAAACCTCATATCTTCAGAGCTTCAGCAGAAGGAGTGTTATGGTGTGTGATCCACTGAGTATCTGGGAGCTAGATGGCGGGACAGATAGGACCGTCTCACTTGTTTTACTCACAGTCCTGCTCTTGGGGCACCCCTTTCTATGCACTTTTTGTTCCAGCTGACTTGCCCTTAATTAATTACACCTGGGGGAGCAGTTGACTGCTGACACTGTGGCTCTGCCTGTAATGCTGTTACCACTGGTGTGTGTCAGAGAGTTCCCGCCACAGCCATTAACATTAGCCTACTACAGCCCCTAATTTGATAGGAGGATCGAATGGATGATTTAGGACTGTTGACTGTAAACAAAGGCAGTTCCAGACTGTATGGGGTGGGGGGGGGGGTGTACAGTACTTCAACATTCCTAAGGATCAAAAATTAGAATAACCAACAACATTGTAACGAAACAATAAA
>JAODLD010000101.1:6232958-6251058 GCA_026781065.1 Mormyrops boulengeri
TGTTTTTTTTTCCCCTCTTGTGGGGCTGTGGGGGGGGGGGGGGGCCCCCCCCCTTGTCCAGTACTTCTTCATTCCTAAGGATCAAATCTTAGAATCACCAACAACTTTGTACAGTAACATTAACTGGGAGTAACTCTACCAAACTCATTTGTTTTACACATATAACTGATTTTCTCTGTACTGGAAATCTGCATCAACTAACGCTTACGTCATTTTCATACATAGTAAAAAAAAAAGAAAAAAAAGAATGTGTTTATTTATTTTTCCTGGTGTGTAAATCACAGATGGTGTTTGGCAGTTTGACACAATTTATATGAAACATGGTGCAATCGTGTCATCAGATTGATCTACCTTTTCCAAGGATTATTGGGAAAACCAAGAGAAGGGACAGGAAGTAATGTCAATATTACAGGAATCTTTTAAAAGGCCGAGCACAGTTATTGACACGAGAAAGTGTGGGATACCTGCAGTGTGCATAATTTTCTTTTTAATACAACAATGTGCCAGTTCTCATTTCAGTAAATTTACTTTGGATTTACTGGATTTGCAGGGCAGCCTTGGGCCGTGAATGAAATGAACATAATTGGATTTTTGGGTGGTTGCCCTGATTTATTGTCACAAACGGTCTTGTAATCCCTTTTAAAGGGATTGTAGTTTGCAAATGTTTAATAGATGTGATTTTTAGTGCCATGCTATAAATCCAGTCAAGTCCAATTAATTAAAATCTGGACCAGTAACCTACAAACATGGACATGGGGTTGGCCCAGGACCAGGGCCAGCGGCCTCTGCTGTCGCCTCAGGCAGGATTTGTCACAGAAAGACCGGACTGAGGCCAACCAAGCTGGTACCTTCACAGACTGACCTATACCAGGGCCTCACAGTGAAATGAGCGGTTTTGGTATCGCACCACAGCAATCTCAAGAATTTTGCAGCTTAAAGGAGCTCCTTCGTAGGGTGTCATGTTAAACCAGTGTCCTCAGAAACAGCCTTTATCGAACACCGCGTATTTGCGGAAGTTTTCTGGACATTGTCTTCGAAGATTGAGAAACCCACCAATTACACAAGCAAACAGCCTGTCTGAATACATTTTAATTACATTCGCCTGGGTAATTATTACACACGCAGCTTGTACCTGCCCAGCTTTTCCAGTTTCCCAGTAGGGTGTGTTTCGGCACAGTTTCTGGGTGGAGGGAAGAAAAGAGTTTTTTTTTTCTTTTTTTTTTTTCTGTTGTTGACAAGGAAGAGTGTACAGTTATAAAATCATGATGAAGAGTCATAAAGGCTTTGTTTCTGTATATGGACAGCTGTACATTAACCCTGAGTGAAAACTGATTATATGGAAAAGATATATAATAAATTAATTTTAAAGTTTTACACCTAGTTTTGAGTTTCTTTATGTTATGTTGTTTGTACTGTTAACCTGATATATATATATATGTTTAGTTTTTAATCACGCAGAACTTCCTACTTAGAGTAAGGCCGCATCCCAGTAACAAGGATACAAAAGATATGAAATCCTCTGCATGAACTATGCATAGACTGCTTATGATGTAATGCTATTTAAATTACAAGAGCATGGATATGTCTTGTTTTTGTTTGTAAAGAGGCCTTCCCTGGAAGAGCCAGCACAGGGAAGGACCTTTGAGCACTAGGGGGCAGCAGAGATCCAACAATCCAAGCATACTTTCAGATGTCACCACTGACAAACATGACCTAAGGGCATGTGACATGAAAGACAAAATAATCTAAAGCACCTGAAGGCAAATAATATATCAGCTTTCCGGAACCCAAGTAAACAAATTTCTTATTACTAGATGAATTTATTGTGGCCCTAGAGACCCTGACTACAGGCAGATCTGTATAAAATGTGAGGTAATCGAGTTATGAGAGTCTGGGACAGGAAGTATTATAGCCCTTTGATACGGCGTCTGATTTATCAATGGACACATGCAGATACAGATGAATAATTCTGGAATTCATAGAGAAGAGTCTGCACCGAAATACATGGATCTGCTTTTAACTACTTATCCTGTTCAAGGTCCACCTGGAACCTGGACAAGATGGCAGTCCGTCACAGGGTTCACGCACACACACGCACACAATCATACACTATGGGCAATGTAGGGAGACAAGTCAACCTAAACGCATGTCAATAGACCAAGCAGGAACCCTTGTGGCACACACAGCAGAGGTGGGATCGGAGCTCCCAGCCTTGAAGGTACCATGCCACCCTTATGGTATTGGCAGAAATATATATATGGTACAAATATATATATATATATATATATATATATATATACACACACACATACATACATAGGTGAACCAAGCTTGTTATTACTTCATTTCGTCCACTGAATGTGAGTGCTGTGTTTCCATATTGCGGCAGACTCTTCAGCACAGTAAAGCAGACAGCATTTTTTGTTAATACACAAAGATTAGAAAGATAATCAGATCACGATCATGGAAACACCTTAGCGGATCTCTGTTCTGTTCAACATAAAATGTACAAAACTCCAACCCTTTAATCTGAGGCTTTCCCAACTTGCTCCGGCGTATAAATAACTTTTGCACCACTGTGTCGTTTGGATCCCACGTGTCGTTTGACGAAAGCCTTGCCATCATGGAGGTCGAGTGCGATACTGTGGGGAAACTGAATGGACCAGTATGAGCTGGGCTGGAGGGAGGCATCTCCTATCCAAGAACGAGGGGTGTCGGACCACGGGTAACGGTGGACCTGACTAGCCTCGTCCCTGCCTGGATGGGGGGGGGGCCTCCAAAAGCCTAGGAAAAAAATTGATTTCGGTTTTTATTCTAGACACTTTCTGCTATTATAAAAATAAATAATAACTTATATGGTTCTGCTTATCCGCCTGCTTCCTGTCCCCCCTCCTCAAAAGCGAAAGTGGTTTGATCCTCTGGGGCGTATGCAGTAGTGTTTTTTTGTAATTCTGAATCCAAAATGAAATCTAAACTAAAATCATGATTTCCGAAGTGCGAGGAGTGCAGGGAGCGAGACCTAAAGTTAAAAGGGGGCAAGTGTCTGCTGAAAAGTTTCTTTCAGAAAACCAAGACTAAAGTGCCAAAGAGTAAATACGGTGCAGTAATGTAAGTAAGCTTGCAGGGGGGTGGGGGGAAGGGGGGGGCCAGGCACACTACTGTGTCTGGGACACAAATTTGGTGCTACTCCCCTGCCAAGACCCCTTAAGGCTTATTTTGAACAAGGGAGAAAAAACAAGCTGGAATAGAATGAGCTTTCCGAACAGATCCGATCCAGAATATCTGCATAGTTACATGGCGCGCCGGACAGGTGTTGGACTGAGTCACGTCTTACTTCACACATAGATAGTCTGACCATTGTATTATGTATTATGATTGTATTGTGACCTACTTGGTAGGATACATGGGGTCTGTTTGGATAACAGTTAATATTCTTGAATCACTATCAATTTGGAAAGACCTTCAGGATGCCGTGTAACTCAATCTTGATTCCTATTGGTGCATTTTAGTGTAACTGCCTTTTCCTTATACATGTAACAGATCATGCGTGTGATGATCTTTTGCCGTCTCATTGGAACGTATCGATGAAGATGGGAATGTCTCTATGTAAAATCTTTGCTCTCTCTCTCTGTATTTAATGTACGTTCTTGCTTACCAACTTAAATCTTTGGCATTTATCCGTATTTCAGATTTATTTTCCTGGGTGTTGGGATAGATCTCATTTAGCAGGCGTCAATCCACCCGTTCCCTGGCACCCTGCCTAGGAGATCCCCAGTGTTCCGTGGGATTAGCTGCAGGATCAGTGTGACCCGGAACCAGGACTAACCAACATGCAGCGTCTTGCCTGTCTGCCGCCGGATCGTGTCTGAATGTATTGCCTGTTAAATAGCTCTTATTCTGACAGCCCTACCAGCCAATCAAATACTGCCCAGCCCCCACTGCTGTCCGCATCCCATAAACCAAAATTTTATGCACTGCTCACCTGTTGCTTTTGCCATGTTCCCACTGTAGGCAACAAATCTTTTGTGGACTCCATCTGCTCTAGTCCTGACAGGCTTTGACTCACACTGCTGTTTATGTTGGCCACACAAAGCACGGCCCATAAAATCCCTACTTCCAGCCATTAAGCCAAGAACACATCACCGTCCCTGCCAAAGAGTGGGGAAAAAAACGCCCGAATGCCCATTCAGATCTGCAGCCTATTCACACAACCAAGGAGCTCTCCGGCCTACTGAGACCACTGAAAACCCACTGGCTGCATCGCAGGATCTGATTGGGGGGATCCTGTCCCAGTGTGCCAATCAGGAGCTTCAACTCCATGATGCATGGAAGCTGCCTTAACGCCGAGCTCACACGCACTTTCCTCAAAAGGAATGATCGGAATTATTGATTCAAGAATGTGGACCAATGTGTAATTCTGTGGATTAGGATGCCGTGTCTGTTTTTGGTGTTATTGTTGGGCCCTCAGACAAGGCCTTTAAAGTAAATTGCTTTAGCTAGTGGTTAACCTTGCTTTCTCAACCATACATCACGTTTGATAAAAGCTAAGTAAATGTATGCAGATATACTTGTATGAAAATAGTCATGCATCATTTGAGTTTTGCTTCACAAAGTACCTCATATGAAGTATATTTCAAATGAATGGATTCTTTTCCCTTAGAAAAAACGAAGACAAGAAATACAAATGATAATCGTAATGTTATCTGAGATTACAAGGGTGCCGGTATTGGGTTCAGTATGAACTATTCAGTGTCAAATTTCTATGTTTTATTTTCTCTCCCATCTTCTTCAGTACCTACAAGATCCAAAGTCTGGTTACAATTAGAGCAACCAAAACATCCTCTGTTAAAAAAAAATAATCTGTATATTTGGAGACTGACATCAAATTAGGATTGAATCCACGCTTTGAAAATGCAGTAGAGCCCTGCTCTGGGCATCTCCTACAATTTAAAGAGGGAGCCTTAATTATTATTTTGATAGATCTTCTTCGATGTTGCTCTACACCAGGTCTTTACTCAATGCTTCTGACACCACGCTAACATAAACACTTCAGCAGAACAATGTCTGATTGTAGATACTGGGTCAAAATGTTATGGCTGTGAATTCTTCCTGTGTTGTTTATAAACAAGGAACCTGGAAATGTATGTACACTGAGGAGTTACCTCATAGTTCCCCAATAGCTATGTCAGTCTGTGTATTTTTCATCAACTGACAAGCCACTGACTTACAGGACTGCACTCATGACGAAGAGAGTGCAGTCACCTCAAGAGTTACTTAACGATTTTCAGTAACTGCAGGACCAGAGGCACCGCCCATGCTGCCCTACTATGGTTCTGGGAACAGAATGTAAAGATGTCCTGGCAGAAATCAGCATCAAACTGATGTGTAGATTTTGGAATAGTCTGCAGGAGACAGAAAGACAGATGGCCCTCTGGACCGATAAACTGCCCTGCAGAGCATGTCTGCAAGGGTAAAGGCAGCTTCCTGTCTGACCCGGGTGCTTTAGGCTGCCTGGGAACTGCTGCAGATGTCAGGAACATCAGATAGAAAATCCCAGAAGGCTTGCTCGCTCTTCTGCACAGCTGCTGGAGTGGAACCAGGCCCAAACCGGGCTTTTTAATGCGCCGAGAAAGGGTCGTTCATCTCTCCAGGCGTTCAGCCACCATGATCAGCAAGGCCCACCAAAGATGCTGTCAGACAGAAAAGACAAGAAAGTAAGTTTTATGGGGACAAATAGCTTTAAAAAATAATAGCTTTTGTATGTTATTTTGTGAGTACCAGTGTGTACCTGAGACTCAGTTACTATTATGCAGGAGTGTTTTGGGCATTTATGTGGAATGGAAGACTTCAGCTTGTCAGAATGAACCTCAGATAATAATATATAGAAATACATCATTCAGTCTTTATGACATGAATTATAAACACGAGTAGGGTCATTTAAATATTTTAATGAATAGGTTGCCAACTTCCAAACAGTAATGGAGAAGTGACATTTTGTATGTGGAGGTAGAAGCAGTAACAGTAAGTAACAGGACAGTAACTACTGATAAGTAAGAGTAACACCTGGCTTCTTTGATTGGCTGAGGCTGAGACACACCCACCATGTGTCTCTGGCAGCTTGACTTAACTTTGGCCTCTGTCATAGGAGAACAATACGTGGCCAATGAGGG
The DNA here is from genome assembly GCA_026781065.1 of Mormyrops boulengeri. Classification (NCBI taxonomy): domain Eukaryota; kingdom Metazoa; phylum Chordata; class Actinopteri; order Osteoglossiformes; family Mormyridae; genus Mormyrops; species Mormyrops boulengeri. The sequence continues at coordinate 6,239,129 of JAODLD010000101.1, forward strand.
GCCACTGGGGAGATCAGTCACCGGCCCTCCTACAGCAGGATTCTGCACCATGTCTCAGGGCTGGGTCATGTGACCCACTGACCCTTTCCTGACTGGTTAGCACCATGTGGCAGAGCACCGCGATGAACGTGTACTGAAACCGCCGCTGCGAAAAATCTTCTTTTGTTCCTGCCGCTGCCTCTCTGCTCCATGCCGTTTCCTGACATACTTGCTGATTTTGCTCACAGGAAGTTCCTTTCAAACTGGTCCCTTGGTTGTGGTCCCTTCCGCTTCGGCCACTCTGTCCCTCGCGGAATGTGATCCAGCGGCATCCCCGTAGCTACGGCAACGCAGCTTTAAACTGTCACATTCATATTATGCAAATGAACCTCCAGCCAATCAGAGGTTCCTTTGCAATGAAAGAATCAGTCCATCAAGAACATTAATGGCATTGATTCAGCATTTCACTGCAGAAAAAAAGTTTAAAATAGCACCTGCAAAATATCATCTGGGACCTAAACTGGGAACTAAATAAAACTGTCAGTTACACATGTCACTGTAACTATATAATCCAGCATTGGTTAGAAGTCCCTCCTTATTAGAAGATATTTGCATTTTAATTCCTACGTTCATCCTTTGTGGCTGTATAATTACTAAAGCATATCGATACCTTTCCCAAGGATAAAAAAGCAGTTCCTACCTTTATACAACATGCATATTTCTTAATCACTTGACCACCTTAATTTCACCTTTCAGAAAACTGTCCTGCATGAATGTTCTTACCTCCCTGCAAAAGATACCAATAAATGCTGCACTGCAACATTGACAAGTTCAGGTTTTCCAGAGCAGACATTTTGACAGATGTAACACTGAGCTGCCATGCTTTGAACCCCGGAGGACAATCGGGAGTCTGGCACCTATGCTTCTGTTGGGGGATTCACTCAGCGCTAGGCTTGACGAGGAACCCACTGAAAGTGATATAGACGTCCACACCGTCGCTGTACACTGCGTTCTCCCTCTCGCGCTTGTAGAGTCGCACCCACACCTTGTCGTCCTGCCCCAGCAGAAGCATGATTCCCTGGCTCTGCATGATGCTGCGGTCGCTCGGCTGCGCGTAGACGATCGCCTTCTTCTGCTCGTTCTGCATCAGGCGCAGGTAGGTCTCCTTGAAGTTCCAGGTGTGGACGTTGAGGTCGAAGAAGTAGACGCCGGGGACCGAGCAATAGAACTTGCCCTCGAACATGTTGAAGTCCTCCTCAAGGTTAACAAAGACAGTGTCAAAGACCAGAGGCTGGTAGTAGTCCGTGCTGTGCAGGGCCTTCCGCCTGCCCACAGAGAAGGCAGAATATTGGATCTTGCAGGCTTCTCCAGGGGCACCTGCCTGGCCTTTACTGCCTTTGGAGCCAATGGGACCACGAGCACCTGGAAATCCATCTTGCCCTGCTTTCCCTGGTGTCCCCCTGTCCCCTCTGTCTCCCTTGTCCCCTATAACAGGACACCACAGTAAATTGCTAAATCACTCACTTATATATTTAATATATGTTATATATTTTATGCACAAAGTTTACAACTGTTCAGGTTATTGCCACTTGTGCAGTGAAAGTTACCAGGGACATGGGTCTTTTTGACCACTGACTTAGCAAAGCACAATCCGGTCAAATTTTGTTTTGTTTCATAAATTTTGTTTTGTTTCATAAAGCAACAGGGCAGAACAAATGAAAGAAGGGATTCTAAACTTTTCTAAATAATTAACATCAAATAACAAAATTAGGATGACAACTTGTACATTGCAGTGAGAAGCCTCATGCTAAAGTGACAACCCCCCATTACACAGACACCCATCTCATTTTACAGTATATGATCCACTGCACTGCTCTCAAGGTTTAAAAATAATAATGAAACTAACTCGAAAACTTATATTAAATTTATTTAGCAGATCCCTTTACCCAGTGAGGCATGTAAGTGAGGAGAGCTTGTGGTGAGAGCGTAGGGTCAGCCAGAATCCAGCATTCCTGCAATAACCGGGGCTAAAGGTCTCGCTCAAGGGCTCCATGGTGAAACAATTAGTCATCCAGCCATGGGATTCAAACCCACAACCTTCCGGAGATGGGCAGATCCCCAATCGAATGAGTCATACACTGCCCAGAAAACCTTGCCTGCCAAAGCCCATGTGTTTACTTTCTATTCTCTAGCTACAGCCCAGAAAATCAGGTCACACACCTCAGCTGAGCTTCTGCCACATAAGCAACTTCAGTGCCAGGTGTCCCAGCAGAGAGCAGAGGCCCCCTGCAGCGCGAAAGTAAGCACTAAACCAATGCCTGTTTTTCTTTTTTAACAAGAACACTCAAAAAGCACAGAGGAGTCTTAATTAGCCGCGGCCAACAATTTTTCACCGATGAGTCATAGAAAACCACAGGCCAGTTTTCTTGAATTTAAGATACTTCTGTCCAAGACTGCATATTCAAACTCTGCTGTGTCGAAGTGTCTGAGACCATGTGATGGATGAACCATCTTTTGGAGTATTTCAGGGGCAGATCTGATTCCTTAAGTTTTATTAGGTAGTTATAGTAATAATTATCCTCCCGCGCTGTTTTGGGGATTTTAGAAACGCACTAGGCAAAAAAGAGTAGAGCTCAGACCGGGAGCAAAAACCATGTTAAATTAAGTCATGTGAGAGTGTTACCTTTCAGGATGGTCATATTGATGAAGGTTCGAATTTCAGGCATTTGGTAGGGGGTTGCGCTGCGCACTGTGGGGCCCTCTGGCTGCCCCAGATGATCACAGCACCGGCGACAAAGTCTGGGCGAGGCCCTGGACGGGATGGCACCCCCAAGAGGGAGCAGCAGGACAACAGCGAGTAGCAGGCCAGACATTTTGGCTCCTGGACATTCAGACAAAGGCAGGTTATCACTCTGGGTTTCACCATCTCAACACAGCCTACAGGATTTAAATGCGGCACCACAGACCCACTTAACTATGTCATGTGAGGTTTTATTATTGTTTAACTGTATTTGTAATGGAACGATTGGTGGGATGGTAGCAAGTGGAACTAAACTGCACCCCCATCTTACATGTACCTATTCTTTCTATTACAGGCTCAGGTGACTAAAGATAGGGACTAAGTGCACGTCACTGAGCAAGCTACTTGCACACTTAGCTGGGAAAGAAACATTTAAGGCTTGTAGAAGTGTAGCTGGTCCGGTTCTGAGTACACTTAGTGTGTCCCCTGTAGAGAAACTGATAAGTGCAGACTGAGATATAATGCTGACATTTATCGGTCAGACATTTAAGCTTTTGGACTAACTTTTGGCTCCACTGTCCTCAAAACACATGTTGAACATTAGGCTTTGATAGCAGAATAATGAATGTGTGCCTGACGCGCAGCAGATAAAATCCCTTGGGGTTTATTGGTCCAAAAAATGTTAACAGGAAATTCACAAGGAATTTTCACAAGCAAGATCTTGGACATCCCTTTACATAAAGACCACACATTTTTCTACTTTGCGTGTGATTTTGTGAGATTTTAACAGCGACAGCCGTCATATTCGCTGCGGGGGTGGATATTGCGGCTCCAACTCCACGCAGTGCCTATACAAAGTTTAACACTGAACACCGAGAAGCCTTAATTCTCCTCACATTTCCATCTGTGCATCTCTATTGTGGGTTCATTACCATGCAGTAATTAATGAAGCAATAAAAATACAATCAATAAAATTTACAGGTTTACAAGCCACATAGTTCGATTGGCGTCAGATTTTACGCCAGAAGCTAATTCTTTATCTAAACACGGTTTTTATTTCACTTATCCGCTATTAATTCCAAAACACGACATGTATGACACAGCTGTGTGTTTTCAAGGCAAGGTGACGTTACGAACTATGACCGTTTTATCATTATTCTTCGGGCAAAAGTTTTATATTTTTAAAAATGGCCGGATAAAACTTCCCAATATGCTTATTCGTGCACAAGACACCTGATGCAATGCTATCTGCAGTTAACAGAAAAAAATAACGCGTTTATTTTTCAGAATATAGGTCTATTTCATCTAGTTTGGCTAAATCACGGTCATTTAACTTAAATATCTTATTTTAAGCGTAAATCACATTGAAATGCATAGATGAATTATTTTTTTCCCATTAAGGTATCTAAATAATTATTTCCCCATTTGGTGAATGGCAACATCGTGCAATCCGTACAAAACAACTTTTTAGCGTTGCAACAATATGCAGAATGGGCGGCGTTTGCAATTTTTTGCAACGTTAAACGCCATACCTGTTGTGGATATTATAATAGTCACTCAACTTGTGTACAACAAGTAATTTTAATTTCCAAAAAAGTTCAGTATTTTAAATTTTATAATGTTTTTAATGATAAAGGCGATATCGCTGGTAGTCGGAAAGTGAAATTAACTGCTGAGGATACGGGATACCGAAATGCCAAATTTTATTAAGTACAAATGGTGCAGTCCACTCACCTCCGGCTCCAAAGCCCGGCTCACCCTGCGTGCGGCTGCTGTCGTGCCGATCAGCTCAGAGACCAAGGAGAGAGGATGCATTAGGGAGGGAGGGAGAAGCTGAATAAGCCAATCTTTGCTCTGTTTCATCATTATTATTTAGGGTCATTCTTCATATAGCTCCCCTTAAGGCACAGGAGCACTTAGCAGAGATAGCTATAACCTCACAGAGTGACTTTTGGGGTGCAAGAAAGTGGAACTCATGGCATGGTGTCATAGTGGTTAGCACTGGGACCAGGGTTCGAGTCTCTGCCATGGCTCTGTGTGTGTGGAGTTTGCATGTACTCCCCGTGTCATTGTGGGGTTTCCTCTGGGTACCCTGGTTTCCCCCCACAGTCCAAAAACAAAGTGAATTGGAGCTACCAAATTGTAGGTGTGAGTGTGCCCTGCGATAGGTTGGTGCCCCATCCTGGGTTGTTCCTTGTCTTGTACCTGTAGCCTCTGGGATAGGCTGTGGACCCACCCAACCTTGAATAGGTCAAGCGTTTACAGAAGATGGACGGAAAAATCAAACTCCTATGGTTGTTGTAGCAGGAAAAAAATCCTCTAGGGGTCCAGGGCCACACAGCCATAAAGTTCACTTTATTTTTCAGAAAAAAGTATGCAGGTGTCATTATAGTATAATACTTCTATTTACAGTCACACACCATTTAATGATGCCCACCCATCTGCAATAAGCACTCAATTCATAATCTCCTTGCCTTTCGCCGTCAAAACTAATTAATGATTCATTGCTGTGGTACTTCGGTCAATGAACACAAGGAACGCCAAAGGGAAACGGGCAGTCATTCGTTCAGCTGTTTTCTGTAAGCCTTATGTGGAGTATTTGCAAGGTTTTTTATTGCAATTTCTCAATGCAGAATGTTTAGCTAGTTGCACCCTCATTGCTGCCTGTGATTGGAAACATTTATAAACAAATCTTCACATTCAAAACAATTAACAGTAACAGAACATGCACAAACACGACCTGAAACATTCATCTTCTTTACCCTGTATCCTCCTATTGGCTGAACCTGGGAAGTTTATCTTTGCAAAACATCCATCCATCTTCCATAAGTGTTTATACAGTAGAGAGTCACGCCGAGCCTGCAGAGAAAATGCAAATTCCAAACACAGACGAGAACTGAAACTCCTAGTCCTGGATGTGTATTATAAATTGTATATTAGCGATAAACCATTAGCATTCCCACTGAAAGTATATATTTTCTGATTGTGGCATCAGTGTATGCATCAGGGGATTGAAGTCAGGTTCTCAAACGATGAACTGTATTACTTTCGTGCAATGTTAGTATATTTGATTAGCTTAACTTTTTATAAATGCCTGGCTAACTGTTTTGATGTAATGGGCAATTTAAAGTCACTTGAAAACGCATTATTTTCAGGTTCAAAGGATGCACAAATCCCAGCAGACAGTTAATAAATCAGCTGATCCTGCTGTTATGTTCACTGGTCAGGCTGCCGACGCTGGGTGGGCTTCCATCCGACTGGCTCCTCTCGCGTTTCTCATGAACGGCACCTGCCCCTGCAGGGCCCTGAGGACAGCAGGAAGATGTTGCTGTAACCCAAAGACCAGGGAGCTGTTTATCCCGGCTGTGTGCTGCTGTTTGCTTTTACCCTTTTACCCTTTCTTGATCATAAAGGCGACACTGTCCCTAAATGTCCTCATTGTCTATATATAGAGACACACGCAAACTTCTCAGGAAGATTGTGGTTTGCCTTGTAAGACTGTTTTATTATTCTTCTATACTATTTCAAAACTATATTACATGGCCCTTTGTCTTGGGACGTAACATCCATTAACCATTATGTCTTGGTTACATTGGAAGTTTCCCTGCTCTACTTTCCCTGTTGTGCATGTACCTTAATGGCTGTGGCATATGACCTGAAATGAAAAGATCATTCTGTGTTGATGTTTAAATGCTCCTGTCAGCACAAAACGTAAAGATGTCAGCAGTATTTGCTGTGATTATGTCTTTAAATGGATCAGATATATTACATCCTTCTCCTGTCCTCCCATCTGAGACCTGCAAAGCTTCAGAATCAGCTTGGGCCAGGATGCCCTGCTGCCCCCAGCTGGCAGGAGGACCACCCAGAACTCCACCATACCGCTGCTGGTTTTGTTCACGTGTCATACTCACATTTCTCATTGTACTATATACGGTTTACAGGCCCGGAAAGTGTTAGGAAAGCAGCTTTTCCTGAGACTGCTTTTCCTCATAGATCGCCTTTGGGATCTTTTTTCTTCTCCTCCATCACTCTATGGCATTTGCCCCTAGTTTTTCAATTTTTTACAACAATTGCTTTTGCTAATTGCCCATTTGTACTGAGTGTCTATGTGCTCTTGGCTTTCATCCCGTTTTCATCCCCCAAATTTCTTTAACAAGCGTAGACAGGTCCGAACATCCGGGGAAACTCTGAGGCCTTGAGTGATTTTGGTATTTCCTTTTGTGCCTGTCCTTGTTTTTTATCTTAGATTTAACCAAAAGTTATAATATAATAATAATAATAATAATAATAATAATCAAATACAGCGACCTGCACAAGTTACATTTACACTTAGGCTGTTAGGTACCCTAGACATAGCCGGACAACTACACACAAAAATTACCCATAACAGGATCACTGCACACTGAAACACCAAAAAATATAATAAACACAGTGGTTTGAAGATCATTATTTAGCTTAATTTCGTATTCAAGATATGTGATGGACAGTTACTCTTTCCCCTCTTTTCCTCAGCGAGAGTAACAGTATACTCAGAGGCTTCCCAGTTGAATTTTGTTGGTAATTATGTCATTCCTGTCAAGATGTCAGGATGTGTGAGAGAATCCATATGTTTGGCTCAAGTACTTTCTGCTATCTGATTCCAGCAGCTCTGCTTTGCCAACTAAGCAAGAACTGGGTCAAGTTCCCAGTTCTCGCGTCACCCTCCCACACGTCTTCTCGTGCTCTTATCTCTCCCCTTCCTGCACATTTACCCTGTCCATTTTCTCAAACTCCACTCTTCCTCCTCACCTCCGCCCTCCCTTCTTCTGCATCCGTTTCTTCTTTCATCCGGTATCCATCTTCCTCTCCCTTTCCTGCTCTTACGCCGATCTGTACTCCGCCCCATTTGCTCCAGTCAAGCGGCGGCAGTGTTTCATTTTGCATCCCCCGCAGAGATCAGAGAGCAATTTCCCGTGCCATCTGCACTTTCCCCCAGCGAATGAGGGGTCTCTCCCGGTGCCCCGTGAGCTCTGTCGCTTTTACGCCGAGCTGCCGACCGTAAGAGCCGAATCGCGGAGTGCCAAACGCTGCAGGTGAGACAGCTGAAGAGACGCGGGGGTCTGCCGTTTGACGGGCGCCCCGTTACGCAGCTGTGGGCTAATTTGCCTTGATGGGACACTAATAGAAGGGCTTGTGTACACGGGGATCACTTTGCCATCTGGAGCACATTACCTTTTGAATCTCTGCACCGTGTTATGTAATTGCACTGTGTGCCTCTGACTAGCATGCACGTGGACATATTTCTTTCCCCGGTTTACAGACGCTGTAGACTTGCTTCATTTTAACATGATTTCTAAGCTGCCCTTTTTGTCCCTGCCTTACGTCTCCTCGGGCACCCACACTTTTTCCCAGAATCGAAATAAAACTCATGAGTTATAGTTTCATATGCTGGGGCGTCTGTATCAAGTTCCTCTTGATACAGCCAAAAGCGGTCATGCCGCCTTCTGCACAGAGCATAAACCCCGCAGGCCTGCCCCCCGATTCTCAAAGCAATCATGTATTTTCTTTCATTACTCATCTCAGAGCTGCTTCTATTTAAACAGCATCGATGAGACTCTCCCTGCGACCCAGTACTGGATGAGATGATATTGTATCCATCAGCAGCTGCAGGACAGGTTAGTCATGGGGGGTGGGGGTCAATAAAGCGACCATGTTGAGCCACAGTGTTGCTTTTGTGTCTCAATCTTTTTTAATTTTATTTTTTTCATTAGTATAATAATTAGTGCTGTTTTATTTGTTGCTTTTGTTGTTCATCTGAAAGGATATAGACAGCATGTAATAATCATTATAGGCCCTAGACCCCCCATGACCATGAGGAGCATAAGATCTTAGAAGATGGATGGATGCAGGGGTGCTGTAAAGGGGAGAAGGTTGGGATGACTCCATGAGCCAGTGCAACATAATTGGATTGGTCTGGTTTGGGGCCTTGAGTAAAAGTAGATATTTCGTACTAGGAATTTGACGCAGAATCCTTACCCCTCTCACACCCCAAACCATTACAATCACTAGCCACCCTACAAATGCTCCCCACCACCCCAAATAAACTTTTATTAAAAGCCCAACTTCATGTGAATTGTCCCAATATAATCAGGTCCACCAGAACCAAGTTTTGGTTTGATTTGCCTCAAAATGAAATAGATCATCATGTTCCTGGAAAGTTTGAAAAAGATCCATTAAGCACTTTGAGAGTTACTGTATTCACTGTGAGGATGGATCCCAGCCTCTCACCACTGATACGCCTCAGCATCCAGTCTCTCTCACCTGGAATGTAACAGCGGTTGGTTTCGGATTGACCAACTGCTCTCACTATATTAACCACTTTAGCAGTTTCCCTGTTGTGAGGAACTGTTGACTCTTGTCAAGTTACTGAGTGTTACTTATCCCTGCTTTTGCTGAGTGCCTGATTCCCCTCCAGTGCCCCCCAGGGACAGGTACCAGCAGGCCAAGTGGAATGTGGCTTTGGCAGTTGCTGAAGCAAAACTTGGGTGTGGGAGGAGTTTGGCAAGGCCATGAAAAATGACTTTCGATCAGCCTCAAAAAGATTCCAATACTAATATATACTGTATCGCTGCAGCTGGAAGCCAAATGTCGAGTGGGAGGGGCAATATCAAATAGGAAGGGCAAGGCCGAGTAGGAGGGATTTATCACAAGGGGTGGGGGGGGTCTATAATAAGGGTTAGGGTTACGGTATCAGATGATAACAGGACCCTCGTTATAAACCCCTGCCACGTTGCCCCTCCCATTCGACTTTCAACGATATGCCTCTCAAAGAGTCCGGCAAACAGTCAGCTGATTCAGGAAGTGGAAGCAGAGCTTTCTTTACCCATGATGTTTACAGTGGGGGTGGGGGGGGGATTGTTGACCTCAAATGGGGATATAGTCAGGCGGTGGAAGGAGTATTTTTAGGACCTCCTGAGCCTTCCTGGAGGACGTAGAGCTGGAAGACTCAGAGAGGGACTCACCCATCATGGGGGCTGAGGTCACTGAAGTAGTCAAAAAAAATTCTAAGATTCTGGGGGTGGATGAGATTCTCCCTGAGTTCTTGAAAGCTCTTGATGTTGTTGGGCTGTCTTGGCTGAAATGCCTCTTTGCCATTGTATGGACATTGGGTACAGTGCCTTTGGATTGGCAGACTGGAGTGGTGGTACCAATCTTTAAGAAAGGGGACCAGAGGATGTGTAACAACTTCAGGGGGATCACACTCCTCAGCCTCCTGGGAAGGTCTATGCCGGGGTATTGGATAGGAGGGTCCATCTGTTGGTCGAACCTTGGATCCAGGAGGAGCAATGTGCATTCCATCCTGGTCGCGGAACACTGGATCACCTCTTCACCCTCACTGGAGGAGTCATGGGAGTTTACCCATCCAGCCTACATGTGTTTTGTGGACTTGGGGGGGGGCGAGGGGGTGCTTTAGGAGTATGGGGTACAAGCCACCAGGTGCTTGTATAAACGGAGCAAGAGATGGGTTTGCTTTCTCAGCAGCAGTGTTATGCAAATCACTGATTAGTACTTACTTTTTTTAGTAGTTTATAGCCCTGATGCTATAAACTACTAAATGAGTTATTGTGAACAACTCAAAATGCAGCGCAGTCTGGTAGCTCCTGTGTCCTTATGCTGAGAGTGAGAGTGGAACTTCCTGCAAACTTGATAGACTCCGTGCTGTGGATATTATACTCAGAAGACAACTAATCGCCCCCAATCATATGCAGACCTGCATCCCTGGCTCAATCTGTGTCTGAATGCGTACCTTCCATTCGTCATTAACTGACGTACAGATGACTAGATGTGAGATCATGCTGTTCTTTGGCAGAGCCAGTTCTGTTCATGACGGGCGAGAGAGTGGGAGTGAGCTCATTTCGGTGGTTGGAACACGAAAGTGCTCTTTTGAGTAACTTTTTTCGTTCACTTTGATCTGGCGGCCATTTGGCACGGATTTGGTTTGCATTTCTTAACTGGCTCAACATCTGGCATTGGAAGAGAGAAACAGCTTTCGCACTGTAAAAGAAGACCACTTGTAATAACATTTAGCAATCGATCATTCATAGTAGAGTCTTTATACACCTTAGTGAGACACCTTAGTTCAAAATCATAGTATCTAAGACAGTGGATTTATTTACAGTAGTATGCCATTCTATCTCTGAAAGGACGTAAGAATTTATCATTGGTTTCATTTCTATAGATTTAATGCACTTTCCTGCAATATACGATTCTCCTCAAAATACTTGCTCCTGTGTAGTTATTTCCAAGTAACTCAAGTTGACTCAGTCACTTCAGCACCTGCCTGCATAACTCAAAGGCAAGACGTTCACTCTTCCGAAAGATCCACAGCATAGCTGAGAGGCATTTTACACCATAGATGCCTCATCTCGCTTACATTACCAAGGTCCTACGGGAACTTTTATCCACACTTTAAAAACCTCCGTCAAATTCCAAATTGTGTTGTAATTTTATGCGTCTGGTGGGCTGGGAAGCTGGATTCTTCTTCCTCTTGTCACTGTGGGTGAGATCAAGCAGATCATTCTCGTCTCCCGTGGGTATTAGTCCTACGTCACTGGCGAAGCCTGCAGTGAAGCAGGTGGCTGATGGCGCACATACCGAAGGAGGCTGCGAAAGGGAAGATGTGAACGAGATGCAGGATGGAGAGCCAAAGTAAGCAGGCCGAGAGAGAGCAACAAGAGCAAGTGTAAACAGATGAGTGCACAAGATGTGCAAAGGGAGGGCTAGTCAGCTGGCAGGTGTTCATTTTTACTGACCTTTTCGCTGGCCTTGCTAGCTAATTAAAAGGAAAATAGTTTAGGAAATAGTTTGTGGACTCTTATTGGGCCTGTGTAATATGACAATTTTCCTATTTGTCCCATTCCATAAATGATAACTCTTATAACTTCACTCAAGACGTAACTGTGGCCAAACTGATCGCACTCATCTCCAGTGCAACCATGACCCTTCAAATGGTATCGTTTTCATGATGTGTCCCCCATTGGAAGATTACTGGGTAGTCCTGGATTGGGCTGTCCAGTGAGCTGTGTTCTTTCTATAAGACACCACAAACCTTGTGACCTTCTCGAAATAATGCCGGTGGTTAGGGTCATGGGGGGGCAAAAACATGGACTAGCTGTGGGTCCCCGAGTACCACTCATCCTTTCTGAAACCGGCTTCAGGCACTGAATCATTA
>JAODLD010000101.1:6251158-6263807 GCA_026781065.1 Mormyrops boulengeri
GTTATAAAATACATAAAGAAATTCTGTATCAAACTGTAACCTTAAAGTTTACAAAGATGTGTTTTGCTTGAATGCTTCCTTGGTCTGATATGACAGGACAGGAGTTGGTGCCTTGCTGCCTGTTCAGCTACAATGATGCCATACTCTGTTCCATTCCTCAAGTTGCTTTCTTAAATCGATAATTTTTAAATAACTAATACATGTTGTGTATAATCCAGTGTCAAACAAAAGAGATAAACATTTCCATTCCAGTTTATCCTCAAAAATGAAATGCACTTATAAGAAACTGGACCCAATTCCACTTCAGAAAAACCAGTAGCAGCATTATAAAGACTAACTGGATATCAAGCTGAGCTATTGGTTTAGTGGGCTCCCCTAGTGGACGGACCCGGCAACTGATGCAGACAAGGAAGAAACTGAAAAGTCAGAAAGGAGAAGGAGGAGAACAAAGCTGGCCAATATGGAAACAGAAACAGCTGGAGATCGAATAAGCAGCTTCTGTGGATCTGTGCCAATACATTCTTCAAGGAACTAAAATATAATCTTTACATGCGGACATCAAATAAATCAAATACATTACATTCCCAGTACAAAACAAGGGACAAGCTCAATATAAATATTAAAGACATGAACTGGAGAGCATCGTGGAACATTTAATTCACTTCTAACAAATATTACAGCCAAAAGATGAGGAATTAATCAGTGCTGACTAAATTATGTCAGCTCTAAGACAGTGTCGACATTGAAACCACCTCATAACAATACGAAGTCTTTAGTTTAATCAGTTTTGCTTTCTTTGCTGCCATCTAGAGGTTAGTAATAAATTTCCTCGATTATTCGCTCTCCTCATCCGTTTGCTTCAGGATAATTCAAGGTCAACTGTAGTCAAGTGTCTTTCTAGTGATTAGGCTACCTCAGATTGCTATTACAATAATAAACACACACACACACACGTTGGTGTACCTATCTAAATGGGGACCATCCATTCTCTTCTATGGGAAAAACCTTAATCCCAATCACGACACCCTTAACCTTTACCCATCCCTAACCTTAACCATAACTAACCAACCCACATACAAGACTTTTGGCATTTTTACTTTTTCTGTACATTAGATATCATATGTGTTTACGATCACAGTCTTAAAGATGCAGTATGTTCAGTAAGTGGGTATGTTGTGTTACCACTTCAGAGCAATACAAAATACATAAAAAAAATGTGTTCTAAAAATTATTTTTATTTAATTGATAATTCACATATACTGCGTGGTTAATTAGTACTTCACATTTTTGAAAAAGCTCTGTGGGTACATGTATATGGAACGCATCAAAACCGCAAATATTCTTGCTTATTCATTTGTGATGTCCTTGTAAAAATGCATTAAAATATCAAGTTATTCACTGATTGCTATATACACGTCTTACCTCTAGAAGAGTTTAGCTAGTACATAACGTTTTGGCAGCAGTATAGTATGCGAAATAAGTCAAAATACAAAATCACGGGACAGAAATCAAGGCATCATGTAGGAATGTCATCCACTCCTTGAATGATTGTCTGGTCAGAGCTGCTAATGATAATTAACATTAAAGCTGATGAAACATTTTTAGTGCAAAACTGACCTTTTGTTAAACTGTTAAAACAGTTAATGTTGAAGGTGGCGGCACTGCGCTCTGGCAAGGTGCAATTTGGACATGTGGAGGCGAAGCTGGGGTCAGCATATATTTAAACCCTAATGCTACATCTACTGTTTGCTGCAGTTATACCTCTAGGGGGAAGCACTTCTTCCTGTAGCCTTAAGTAGCCTTCAATCACCATAAAGTAATGGAATGGGGATTTGGCAAAACTGAAAACTGCTTAATCTGTAAGGTTTTCATATAAGTCAACATCTATGAGCTACGACATTACCACAAAAAACCTTCTGCATCCTGCTTGTGTCATTCAGTCTGGGTTTTTCAGCAACTGTCACATGTGTCTGTTACTATCATATACCCACCACTAGACGGAGATATGTTCAACAAGGAGGACTGGACAAGCAATGATGTATGCAAATCAAGTCCAGCAAGACCTGAGGGGAAATGAGAGGAGCCAGAACGATTGTTTGGAAAGAGTGCTGGTCCAGATGGGAAGGGCAAAGGGAAGACATCAGATTGATCTGAAGGGAGTGGGGCCTCCATAGGTGAATCTTCTTCCTCTTCATCCATAGCCTGCTGAACCTCCGTCATCAAGTTAAAATTTGATTGTCCTGCCTGACAGTGTTGTTCCAGTGGTTCATAGGAACGGCTGCTTTGGACAAATCCACTGTCAATCATCGAAGACCCACTGGAATCACACCTCTGGCTGGCTTCCGAAAAGTGGTAATTGAAGTAAACGTGGCAGACCTCAGTCTTACAGGTGCCTTGGTGGCTAGAACAGATGTAGCTCATACCTTTGTCAAGGGCAGAGATTTCAATGGGGGAGATATCCTCAGAATGCTGGGGAGGGGCAAAGTATTCTGGGGGAAAAACAGGGTGCAGCCACTTCTGAAAGGAATTAAACAAGAGTGTCACACGATAATTCCGAAGTACTGTTGAATATAACATGAAGTCACAGAAGAATGAGTATTCCTGTACTCTGACAGGAGTTTTACCAGCAAGTCCTGACATGGAAATGGCTTAGAACAGCATGTTAAGCATCACAGATATAAACAAACTTGTTTCACTGGTTAAGCAGATTGTGGCCATGCGTTTAGTCATGGACACACTCAAAGGGATCATGGGGTGAAGGCGAACGTAACCATAAACAGACAGAGCATGCTTGCCGAGATGGATGTGTGTAGCTGAAACTAAACTGGACTTGGGTCTGATACCTGGAAGCTCCCGTTATTAACCGAATTCAGCCCTGTAAGGAACTTTGTGGGATCAGGAACAGGTGTTAACTTGCAATCCCTATAAAACACAGAAACAAGAGAATGAAAAATGATGCACCCATCTCATTCATCTGGAAAGGTAGGATATATAAACATACAGTATTTATATTGAAAAATCTGTTAACTGGTCAGTCATCTTGACAAGTACATGTTTACTTTATTACATGTATACTTGATCCTGTTTCTTTAGCTCTCTGGCCCGCCTCTCTAGGTTTTGTCTTTCTATCTACCACAGCAGGTAACACTTTTGTTTGTAGTTTAAACCAAACCATCTACTGAGACCCGCATCCTGTTTCCCACTGGTTGGCCTCCCTGTGTCCCCATACATTCATGCAACAAGTCCAGCCATAATCCCCAGTGCTCACCAGATGGCCCGTTTCACTTTGATGATGAAGAAGAAGATGAGACACGACAGGACCACAACTGGGATACCATATTTCAATCCCACCAGAGCTGAATGAAAAAGAAAAGCTATTTTCAGAATTTTTAAGAATCTTTTTGAGTGTTATTCACTTAGGGATCAATAGGGACTGTCTGTTTGATCTGTTCTGATCTGATCTGATATAATCTAATCTGTCTACAAGCTTTCTCCAAGCAGCTGTTAATTTTAATTATTGATTTGCTTTGTCTAACTACAAAATAAGTCACAAGGTGAGGTACGTCTGAAGACGTCTGAAGGATGTATTGAGGACATCATAGAGACGCAGTACCTGGGGGCCCTGTTGGGGACACTTCAGCTGTGGACCTCCAGGAGGACACGGGGCTCCATTCACTCCATTCCCCACTAAATCCCTCACGATCAGCCAGAGCCCGAACCCTGAAATCATACACGACCCCCTTCTCTAGGTTCTCCTCGGAGATCTCCACTGAGGTCCGCATGTCTCTGACGTCAACAGACTCTGCGTTCTATGGGAGACACATCACTGTTTAGCAGACCGTGTGGTGTTTAGCTGCTCATTACTTTACAATTAGCCTCATTTCCCCCCCCCCCCCCACCTTGTCAGAAGCCACTCTGGCTAAACACCTGAACAGGTTTGCCTGAATTCCTGCAAGTGGCCAAGAATGTCATTACAAGCTGTTAGAAGCTTGGATAAACATTTTCACCACCGAACTGGATATGTCCCTGATTAGGGGATCAGGAGGGTGTTAAGCAACGTACTTTGACTAAATACCACACACCAGCTTAGCATACGAGGACTTATGTCAAAGTTGACTCCTTTATGGCCATAGGCTTTGTAACAACAGGTACATTTCCAGGCTGCGTCTTGTCCTCATTTAGATGTGGCTGTGAACACTAGTCAGCAGAATTTATATTAGAAAATTTCTAGAAAGAAAATGCATCCTCACCACCCACCTCCCAGATCTTGTCTGACCGCTTGAATTGAAGTTGGAAGCAATAACTGAAGAGGTATTTTGAGAGAGGGGATCCAGGAGACCATGCGATAGTGGTATTGGTGAAAGTGTGAAGAGCGGGGGGGTGCATTTTAACTAGACAAAACAACAGCGACAAAGAGGATCACTCTGACCATGTTTCACTCTTCGAACTGTGAACACTAACACAGAGATTCAGTTTCACATATTGCAGGACTGACAGAAGCTGACTCACTGTGCAGTGATGGTTTATAATCTCCAATGTCCGCAGCAGGACGACTCGAGTTCCCACACGTGATGTTTATTGAGAGACGTGTTAAAGAACCAAACTTCTGAAAAAGAAGGTGACAATTGCTGAAAATTAGATTTGGTGGCCGTTACATTGGTATTACACTGCATCAGAGTAAACTGAGGCCATTTATGAGCAGAGTTCACAATGTTGTCCTTTAGAACCACCCCAATTCAGTTACTCAAGGGCATAATTAAAATCATTTGCTTGTTTTCCCAAATGATATTACTGCATGTATGAAAAAATCCACAAAAAACAGGTTTTGTTCATTTCAGTGCTGTCATTTCATTTTTATCAAATGCTTTTACCCAAAGTGAGGTGCATTTTTGAGAAAGCAGGATCAAACAGTCCCAGGATCAATTGGGGGGTACGGGCCTTGCTCTGGGGGCCTAATGGTGAAATTATTCTGCTGACCCTGCGACATTCCAGTCACGAGCACAGCATGTTGACACACTGAGCTGTACACCACCTCCCATTTCTATCTACTGAACGAACGAGAAAATTGTGTAACGCACCACATTTGGAAAGAAAAGGCTGCATCTCAAATTTTGCAAGTTTTGGCCATGGTCAATGAAGGGTATCAGGTCGCATTCTCTACAAGGACATAAACATATGCAGGACCATGACATCTCACCAGATTTTCCACATTCGCTTACAACCCTGTATTTGATATATCAAAGCTTTTGTGTTAAATAAGCAAATAACATGGATGGACACAACTTAACATCTGTCTTGGTTTTTTTTCTATACCTGGTCTTATTACAAGCAACTATAAGAGGTGGGACCAACCAATCAGATGTCTTGGTTCCGCCTCCTCTAGTTGCTTGGGCATACGTCCTCTGCAATCTGATTGGCTAACTCTCTGAACTAATCATTTTTCCTTCTGACCTCAGAACATTTTTGCTTTATGAACCTCTGCAAACAATATGACTGTCAAAACTGGAAATCAGCTAGCAACAGGTACCAGGCACAACTTTGGTAAGGCTGCCTACTACAGGCCGCCAGGTAACAGCTTGACCGATTTCCAATCCATTCATTTTATTTTTGATGTAGGATAGCATTTTACCATTTTAAGGCCAATTTACCACTAGAACTGGGACTTAAAAATTCAAGAGCTCTGTCCCAAATCCAATCATGAAACAACTTTCGGAAAGCGCTAAGAGGAACGCAGACTTATGTTGACGTTGGTAGAATCCGTGTAGGGTACACGCTGTGTCGGGTTTTCGTGCCGTGCTGTTCCACACACAGGTGACATTGTTGATGAAGTCATTAAGGCACCTCAGATCTGAGGGGGAAGAGGGGGTCGAAATTTCATCCATCAGTGTATTCAGTACTGGGTCACAATGCACTTGAAGCCCTGCAAGCACATAGCACAATGCAGAGGAGCAGCTACAGGACAAAACATCAGTGTTTTAGCAGCTACAGGACAAAACATCAGTGTTTTAGCAGCTACAGGACAAAACATTGGTGTCTTGGCAGCTACAGGACAAAACATCAGTGTCTTGGCAGCTAAAGGACAAAACATCGGTGTCTTGGCAGCTACAGGACAAAACATCAGTGTTTTAGCAGCTACAGGACAAAACATCGGTGTCTTGGCAGCTACAGGACAAAACATCAGTGTTTTAGCAGCTACAGGACAAAACATCAGTGTCTTTACATTTTATTCATTATTTACCAGATGCTTTTCTCCAAAGCAACATACAAGTAAGGCAGCAGGGTCAGCGAGCGCCTGCAGCAGTTGGGATTAAAGGCTCATGAGTCCAAAGATGAAACAGCTTGGCCAACCGCGGGATTTAAATCAGTGGCCTTCTGATCAGAGGCAGAGAATTAACCCACAGAACCATTTACCAACCTATAGCTTTCTCGAGTGCTGACAAAAAACCTGTACAAGACACGGAAAATGTGAAACCGTCACGGACAGATAGCGGGGAATCACACTACGCACACTTACCGTCATGGTGCATTTCTCTTTCGACCGTCATTTTTTGACTCGTCTTGCACTGCAGGCTGGGCTGGGGAACCGTGCTGAGGAGCAGAAGGAGAGCGGGCAGCCATGTGGTCCACATCGCAGACTCAAAGCAGCCCCCCCGGACCTACAATGGGAATCAGGGCAAATGCTGAAATATGAGCAGAGAAGCATCTACGGAGCGAACCAATAAAGCCAGAAAAGGTGCATAAATAAATGAATTTTCTTACATTTGCTTTCAGCAAAAATAACATAGAAGGTCACAGGTTCTATTTTACTTGTATAATACACATACACAACACAATCTTTTGCAGAATGCACATGTTTATTATATTAGTAAACTAAAACTGGCGTTAAACAGAATGACTGCTACACCTGCAGGACGCTGTTAGATAGTTTCACTGCTACATCTGCAGGACGCTGTTAGATAGTTTCACTGCTACACCTGCGGGACGCTGTTAGATAGTTTCACTGCTACATCTGCGGGACGTTGTTAGATCGTTTCCTATCAAGTAACTATCAGAATAATATAGAGGGTGAGAATTTTTCCCCAGTCAGAAGCGGTGGGCAACTTAATTTACATAACTTGACTCGAGTCCAAGATCCTTTATTCGTCACATACATGGTTATAGAAGTAGAACTTGTAGTGAAATGTACCCTGAATGACCCTTAGACTGCGCAAAACAAATCAAAGCAAAAATATAATTAAGAATTAGTCAACAGTTAGAAATCTTACAATAAACTGAAAAGTTGCAATAACTAAAAACATATACATAAGAGAAATACATCCATCCATCCATTTTCCAAACCGCTTATTCCACTGGGTTGTCGGGACCTATCCCAGAAGCTACAGGCACAAGGCGAGGAACAACCCAGGATGGGGGGGTTAGCCCATCGCAGGGCACACTCACCCACCATTCACACACACATGTACACCTATGAGCAATTTACTAACTCCAATTAGCTTCAGCATGTCTTTGGACTATGGGGGGAAACTAGAGTACCCGGAGGAAACCCCACGACGACATGGGGAGAACATGCAAACTCCACACACACGGAACCCAGGCGGAGACTCGAACTCTGACCCCAGGGGTGCGAGGCAACAGCACTAACCACTGCACCACTGTGCTGCCAGAAGAGAAATACAGAAGTACTAATATAGGAAATAAACTTAATGTTAAAAACCGTACATGCATATGATGACAGAGCTTGTATCTACAGTGCAGGTGACATAAGTGTAAATAAATAAATAATAAATAATAAATAAATCTAAATATAAGTAGCAAAGGTGGATGGAAATGTAGTTACAGATAAAAAAAACAGCAGGTTGGTGACAGCTGGGAAGTGTTACATAGGTTGTGTATATTAAGGGTGTAGAGGTGGCATGTCCGACTCCAGACTCATCTTTTATGACTTGAGACTTGCTTTTCAATTCATGAAAAATCGGGACTTGAGTTAGAAACGTGGAAAAAATATTTGACACAACTTTGAATTTCATTCGACATTTCAAGATCCACAAAGACAGGTTGTTAAACTAGTAAAAACAGGTAAAAACTTATCGAACATTTAAAATTAACCTTGTTCTCCTTTTATTGTCTACTTTGCAGTCATTTTACTTATTTTTCATTATTTTGTTCTTATTGATTCTAATCGTTTTATATTATTTTGTTTTTGTTATATACATGTGACACATATCTGACAAATAAAACTTAGTCAATTGTGTGTTGTAATTCACCAATCACTCAGTACACAGTCACAGCAAGCCTCTACTTATCCCAGGAAGGACAGGACTAATGGCAGGGGGGGGCTCCCACGGTTAGCACACCCAAAAACTCACTTTGAACAATTCGAGTTCTAGATTTTCGGACTGCAGAAGGAAAATACATTTAAACAAGTGAATAAACAAGTGGCTTACCTCTTTGAAGCAGTGACCCAGTACGTTCCAACAAACGGGCCACACACTAATGTGCCGCTGGACTCTCCTTGGTCCCCCCCCCCCCCCCCCGTTTCTCTCTATCTCGCGGCCACAGCTGGTATTTCTGTCCACACCGCTGATCAGTGACCGCCTGCGGATGAAAGTAAGGGCAAACAAACTAATGAAGTCATCAACTGCAGGAAACCTGTAAGAGAGACACAAAAGAGTGACACACATTATCTTTCAAGTGTTATAAACACTATGGAGCATGTCAGGCTACATGCCCAACAAGCCCTCCCTTTGTTCAAGGTCACACAGACTGTGCTCTCCCGGACAAAGGATGCAGTGCAGACCTACACAAGCTCATAACAATTACTACATTCCTATAACAGACCTTTATAACTTGGGTGTGAATGTGAGCACTCTCCTCTTACCATGTGGAGAGAGGTAAGGAGCATGGGCTGATTACAGTGCATTGCCACACCCACCACATGACAGACCACCTCAGGGATGAGACTCAAGTGCAGCCATGTGGCAGGTAATACCTCAGCACCACACTAGTCCAATAGAACACCGTGAGTTTTTTCCCAGTGGCTGGAGTGCCAGTCCTGCCACCAGCCCCCAAGTTATACCCCCAAGTTATTAAGTTGGAGGACCTCCTTATAGGGCTGGATGTAGATTAACATGATACCCAGGACAAAGCAATTGTAGGTTAAGGGCCTCGCTCAAGGGCCCAATGGAGTAGAATCACTCCTGGCATTCACAGGATTCGGACGAGCAACCTTCCGATTGCTGGCGCAGGTTCCTAGCTTCAGAGCCACCACTCAAACCCCTGGATCTATTACATTGTTATCAAAAGTGACGTCCATTTTTTGGGAAAGCAGGCTCAGTCAGTCCCTGGGGCAATTGGGGGTCAGGGGCCTCGCCCAGGGGCCTCGCTCAGGGGCCCGACAGTAAAGTCATTCTTCCAACCATGGTGTTAGAGCCTGCGACCTTCAAATGAAGTACATAGCATCATAAGTTTGCTGAACCCCCATCATAGAGGTACCTTTAATTGTTCAATTGTTGTTGGAAAAGACATACTTAGATATGGTGTAAAAACAGTATATAAGGGGATTGTAGATGCTAAAGTGCCCCCCCCCACTCAATAGCTGAATATAGCCAAACACAATACAAGCATCTAATTTCACTGATGAGGATGGTGTAGGATCAGTCCGACACGTATCGCCTGTTGGGGGTGTCCCGCC
The DNA here is from genome assembly GCA_026781065.1 of Mormyrops boulengeri. Classification (NCBI taxonomy): domain Eukaryota; kingdom Metazoa; phylum Chordata; class Actinopteri; order Osteoglossiformes; family Mormyridae; genus Mormyrops; species Mormyrops boulengeri. The sequence continues at coordinate 6,260,850 of JAODLD010000101.1, forward strand.
CCCACCTTTTGACTCCATCACTGAAAGACCAGCTTGACGTTCTTCTTGCCATTTTGGCACTTCAGCTCAGTCTGCTGGCGGCAAATTTGTAGGGCTGTACAGAGGCCACATAAGCGTCAAACAGGCTCTGTCTTCCAGAGCACTATATGCAGAGGTACACAAGAAGGTGACCCAAACCCGGAAGAGGGCTGAATGGTGTAAGTACTGACCTGGCCTACTTTGGGTTTGTGGGTAGGACAAGTAGCAAAGCTTCATTCCAATTCTCTTTTTTAATTAACCGTCTTACAATTTTTCTCAGTTGCTTTGGTGCATTTCATGAAACATACTTAACATTCTCAAGACTGTAAGAGCATTTCTCAAACCAGTTCATGCATACAGCAAACCAGTTCATGCATACAGGTTTAGATGCAAAAGCCTGCAACTTACCCAAAAAAATTAACTCATGCCTCAAAAGCAAATAATTACACCAAAATGTCAGTGATGGTCAGTTCCCACTTTCTAATTGTCTCTGATTGATCATTTTTCTTTATCATTTTTCCATATATTCTTCTCAAGACACAGAACAATAGCAAACAAAAAAATCACACAGCACTGAATAACACAAAAACAAAAAAATGGCAATACATGAACAACAAAATGACACCAAAATCAAGTACTGTGGCAACCAAAAACTCAACAATGCTGTATCACTGCAATTTATAGAATATATTTTTAAATCACTTCGAAAGCTTGGTTAGCGGTTTTGCAGGTGGTGACTAACACGATGATCACATACATGTATAGTTTTGGGTGTAAAATGATTATAATGGGAAGCTACATAATCTAGTTTGACACACAAGACTAAAGCAACTGAAAATTGTACCAAATGGTGACAATTCTACAAAACCATTTGCATATATGTAGTAAAACATTTGGAAATTTGTGTGAAGCTATTGAGACATGATACTCTGCTGTGCAGAAGTGACATTATGGTGTGGGGATCACACTCGCTGTTTTGCAAACGTTAACTGTCATTTGACAAATGCTGCAAAGCAATCGAGAAACTGTAATTAGATTAATTCATTAAAAGCATAGTGACAGGCTTAGTTTTCCGCATTCTGATTTTGCATACAGAGCTTCGCCTCATGCTACAAGCTCAATTGTGCTTCGTTTCATTTCAATTTCAAGGCACGAGAAGACATTTTGTGCTACAGGTGCTGAAAGTCGGAACAACCAATATTTTACCAAAGTTCTTTTGTATCATCAGTAGCGATCAACAGTTAACAACAAAATAACGAGCATTGCACTTTTTCTCAATCGCTTGAGCGCATTTCTCAAATAAGAAGTAGCATTTTAAAACAACAAGTGTTATCCTCGCACTATGACGTCACTTCTGCACTGCAGAACATCGTTTCTCATTATGTCATACACATTTCCAAATGTTTTAGCACAAGTATGCCAACAGCCTTGCACAATTGTCATCACTTGGCATAATTTTCAGTTGCTTTAATGTTTTTGGTCATAATAATTTTACACCCAATACTATATATGTAGGTGAACGTCCTGTAATTGATACTGTACATAGTAACAGCATGGCATTCTCCAATGGTGTGGTCAAAAAAATCCTTAGTTCATAGACACAAATCTCTAAGCCATGAGAACAAATTAAAATATCAATAATTATTTTTTTTTTATGAAAACCCGAGGACTAATCTTCATTCTCTTGACTGGGTTTAACCCTTGACCTTATTGCATGAATAGTTCAGTAACACAGTATTTCAGTTTTCTTCAAACTATTTTTTAATGTTTAAAACTTCTGCAGCTACTCATCAGTTCTGCCCTCCCAGAGGTTTTTCAGTTCATTACCACATTGGTCACTTGTACTTCCTGCCATTGTTAACACTGCAATCCACCAGTAAAGTTGCATTTAAAAAGAAAAAAAAATAGAATACATTTGGCGATAAACACTAGCATGCTGATCTAACTGCAGTTTGACAGATCCCTCTTAAGAGAGGTATTTAATGTGTTTTTCACAAAAACAACCTATTATATAATAACATACAATAGCTTAGCAGACTTTCATTCACACCAGCAGCAAGTAGATAAGAATATGAATATACATACATAAAATACACATATGGATACTGTAGGGAATGTACAGTGTGGCTGGCTCTTATCTTTCCATTATAAAATGTGTAAATGTATGTTATGGTTTTTCTGGCACATGTGGTGCATTTCATGAAACGTACTTCACATTCTCAAGTCTATAAGAGTTTTTCTCAAAACAGTTCGTGCACAGAGCACACCACTATCTTTTACCTGCAAAAGGCTGTAACTCACCCAAAACAATTAACTCTTGTCTCAAAAGCAAATAATTCCACCAAAATGAGAAGTACAATAACCATAATTTTAACCATGAAAGTCAAAATGTCAGTGTAAGTCTATCAGTGTAAGTCTATCAGTGTAAGTATGTCAGTGTAAGTCTGCCAGTGTAAGTCTGTCAGTGTAAGTCTGCTCCTGAGTTCCACAATTCTCAATGACAGTCGGTTCCCACTTTCTCAGTGTCACTGACCGATCATTGTTCTTTAGTAAACTGATACTTATTCATGTCAAAGACAACAGTTTCAACACTGCAAGGATGTACATTACAGTATGTAAAGTTCACTGGCAAGAGTAAGGACTCGCATACGCACATAACTTTTCAGCCAGCACACATATACACTTAAACACACAGATGCACGCAGCCCCAGTGTGCACACAAAGGGAGAAATAGCACAGAAATTGTATATTAATGTGTGTTTGTATAAATATATAGATAAAACCCACAGAAACTCGATTCTTCCTGCCATGCATCCTGTAAATAATTCAACCACAGATGTGTGAGAGCAGCCTCTCGCCTCATACTCCAGGGCCGGGGGGGGGGGGGGGGGGGGGCGGGGGGGGGGGGCGGGGGGGGGGGGGGGGGGGGGGGGGGGGGGG
>JAODLD010000101.1:6284452-6301924 GCA_026781065.1 Mormyrops boulengeri
CCACCTTGTCAGAAGCCACTCTGGCTAAACACCTGAACAGGTTTGCCTGAATTCCTGCAAGTGGCCACAAACAGCCAGCCTTGTAGTGAAGAGTCTTTTAATCTGTGAACTACATCAATCTGTGATTTGGATAAAGTGTAATATAACATTGCTGGTCCTGATAAGCCAGCTAGCCTAGACATCATCCTCTGAATGGAACACGCAGTCAAATCCCTGTGACTAGGAGTTCCTAACCATGAGAATGTAATTGAAAAAGACAAGATTAAAAGTCTCCACTGTACTCACCTCCCATTTTTGGCCTGACTGCTTGAATTCCACCTGAAAGTGGAATTCTTGCAAATAGGGAGACTTGTTTAAATTCCAGGAGATGTTGCCATTTTCAATATTGGGTGCAAAAGGAGGCTGCAGTTTCACTGCCAAAACACCAGGAGGGAAACAAGGAACATGTCACTTTAAAGACGCATCAATCCGTAAAATCTTCGCTTTGTCTGTGGCAATAGACTAAGACTCAGTTGCAGAAGAGACTCACTGTTACTCACCAAATTCTCTGGGCATGTACTTTGTGTCATAGATGGTGTTTGTGAAATTCTCACACTCCACTTTCAGGTTTACAGGGATATAGGGGAAAAAAGACTGAAAGACGAAATATTACATAATTTATTAAGCAGGCCTTTGAATAATCATTTCGGGCAGCTTGGAAATTGGGGCTGCGATTGTTTGTTGCAAACATGCAAGACTGTCACAGGGACAAGCCAAGTGTGTAACCACATTAAGCAATTACACATCTCATGTATCAAGTCTAAACAGTCGTAATAACTCACTTCATCCACAAAACAGAGGTTGCAGCCATGTAATTTTTGTCCAGGGTCCCCCAAAGGCATCAGTCTGCAAGTCTGCAAGCTAGAGATGAAAATAAAATGAATATCTTTTTTGTTTGGCTTCACTTTAAATGGAAGGTTAAGGAGGATTTTCTAAAAAGTTGGAAAAAAATTGTATATATAGTTTCTGCTCTTTATTTGCCATTTACTCTCTATGTATAATTTAAATATCAAATCGAATTTATTAAATGCAGTGATAACAACATATTACTGTTATTTTTATGCTTAGACACTATTCTCCTCCATATGAATGACTAGGTATGTCATTCGCAGCTCTTCAAAAAAGCTAATATTTCTCAAAGGTCCATGAACATTTCCTGCTGGGGTGTCCATTCGCAGCATTAATCCTCAATATCATGTACATGATAGCTAATTTTCTCACAGTAACAGTCACCTTTTGTTACGGTAATCTCCAGTTAAGGTACAGACTGTGTCAGGCTTCACTTCCGTGCTGTTCCACACACAGGTGATGTTGTTGATGAAGTCGTTAAGGCACCTCAGACCTGAGAGGAAAATGGGCGACGGAACTAAAAACCTACACAAGTGAAACCCGACAGAGACACACAGGATCTGCATTCCTGATCACAGAGGAGTGGTAGCGAGGGCCCCACCCCCCGCCCCACCCCCTGCCCCCCCCGGCGGCCTCAAATTCACACCACCGCACCACCCTTCTGCCTCAAATTCACACCCTTCTGCCTCAAATTCACACCACCGCCCCACCCTTCTGCCTCAAATTCACACCACCGCACCACCCTTCTGCCTCAAATTCACACCACCGCACCCTGCAGATCATGCTGCATTTTGTTTGCACATTATCAATATATTTAGGGACATACATTTTTAAGAAGGCACGGCACCTGGGGGTTATGGACCTTTATGAACCAACAACCTTCTGATCGCAGACACGGCATCCTGAGCCGCCCTCCCAGCCCCACGTCCCCCAGCCTTCCTGACCATGTCTGGGATTCCTCCTTCAAAGGCGAGTGCCGATGAGGCGTGACAGTACGTGAAGATTTATGCTCTCTTACTAAAATCGCAGAGCTCCACTGGTGACCACTTACTCTGGAGGCTGGGCTGTGGAAACACACTGAAGAGCAGAAGCAGGAGGAGGGGGGGCAGCCACGGCGTCCCCATTGCCGACTCAAGACACCGTCTTCCCTGGGCCAGCTGGGGACAAGATTATAAGCTATTTTTTTTCCCTTTGCAAATATTATCGGTGCCAATGCAATAAAGCACAAACCTTAAATTCACACACACACACACACACATATATATATATGTGTGTGTGTGTGTGTGTGTGTGTGTGTGTGTGTGTGTGTGTGTGTGTGTATGTATTATGTATGTATGACCTTTGGACATGCACTTTCATATGCTAATTGAAAAACTAGTTACATGCATCCATCCAAACATCTTCCACACCACTTATCCTATACAGCATCACGGTGAGCCTGGAGTCCCCCACAAAACCCTACATAAAGCACCACTCACTGAACCACAGTGACTGCATAGCACCATGTGTTTAAGTACAAACATAAACTGAGACTTTTGAAATAGAGATTACAGAATGCATTAAACTTCAGGAATTCATTTCAGGTGTGCTGACGCATTCATAAATCCATAAGATTATGTTATACCAGCAGGAGCATTCAGCCGGTCACTCAGGTGTGCAGTGGACAGTCCCACAGGACAGAATACCCACCTACATGCGTGAAAGTAGAATGAAACAACAGGATTTGCGGGGGAGCAGAGAAACCAAACCACGTGACACCATGTACAAATTAGGATGGATGGATGGATGGATAATAAACAGACAGACAGATAGACAGATAGATAGATGTTCGGGAAGCGCACGTGTAATTGAAAGATTGTTGGTTCAAATCCCCGACCAGCAACGTACCACCCCCAAGCACTGCTCCCCGGCCGCTGAATTACCTTCCCCTACATATGTCACCATGTCATACATGGGTTAAATCCAGAGGACACATTTCGCTGTGGTGTGTCAACAATGACCACTGATCACCCAATTCTAAATTACTGGTAGTGGCAAATGGAGCGACAAATTCAAACACAATCGATTCGCGTGTAATTCATAGGAAGCACCACTTTGACAGCTTTACAGACTAATGCATACATACAAATGTCGTCCACAACTTTTGACCACTTCCAACAAACACTAACCACCCGTGATTAGTCTGAGTACAGTTTTTTTGTGTCGGCAGCTAATTGTTTCATTATTACCCACTGCTTTGAAATCCCGTAACGGCACCATAACGTGGCATGTGCGTCACCTACGGGATACTGAATCATAGCCTACCTATTTAACACATCGAAGTAACTATCTAAGGAACTTCAACTAAATCCGTATAAAGCATTTTTTTTTTTTTCAATTTAATGGACATTCCCAGCGACCCTATCCAGGATAAGCGGTTGGAAGATGTTTGGATGGATGGAAGAACATTGACGAACATTGACGAACATTGATGATGTTTCCTATTTCATTAGATTATTGATTATTAAAATTAGATGACAGTCGAAAAAAGAAAGACTTACCTTTTTAAATTAAAGTTGTGGTGGAAACGGTTTCCTTATTCGAGACTTATTTTACATTTTTGGCTTTGGCTAAAAGGATGCATCGGTTAACGTATATTATTACGTTAAAGAAATTATTATTTTATATCCGTAAATCGAGTTTATTCTGTAACTCAAAGGGCTTCTGTTCAGACAGTATTTGAGCCGCATCTGTCTCTATAGTGTATGAATAACGGTGCCTCCCGATGAATTTCAAGTCTTCGGCTTGACTGCTTCCCCTATCTTAGGCGAAAAAAAAAAAACTAAAAAGATGGACAAAGTTAAAAAGTAACGTCCAGGACGCAGCACCTACCGCGCGTGACCTGCCGCACATTCTGCGCCTTACGAGCCTTTCGGCGCTGCTTTTCCCCGCCCACCATGACGCGCTGACCAATGACGTTAGCGCCGCAGACGGAAAATTACCGTCCCGTTGTCGGATAAGCATATAAGGCGCTCGCTGGGTTACCAGCGGGGCAGTAAGGGGTCACGGAATCGCAGCCCCGCGTTACACACGCCGGTGTGGGCAAACTTACACCCGAGACTAAAACCCACAATTAAGGGCAGAGTCACAGCTTGTAGATAAAGAATGAGCACCATATACATAATTTTACATGCTTGTATGAAATCAGTCGCATTAATTGAATCTATCGAACGCCAGTTTCAGAGGTAAGTTAAGGCGTATCGGCAATATCTAACAATAGACCGGATTAATTGTTATAGTGAAGCCCCTCCTCAGCCGCTTGTCTATCAATTAAGGCTTTTCCCCCTGTTGTATAATCGCAAGATATGACGGTGCGATAGCGCCTGCCTCCACGAATTTCTCCATCAGACTTCTCGTTATAGCCACTGTTTCGTCTGAAATTGTATGACTTGTTCGTTTTCTTTGTACACAAGAAAAATTACGTAAAAATGTTTGGGGTTGCTCAAGGATTACAGATGAAGTCAAGTACCATAACGTCATGCCAGTCGAAAAATGATGTCGGCTCCATCGCAGACTTATTTTATCTACCTGTAGTGCCATAGGCGTCGCCGCCATTAAATCGGAGAGGGACGTGTCCCCCTCACATTTCATAATTATTCGTTTGGAGCCCCCACATTTAACATAAAATATTAGTTTACCCAGCGCAGTGTGTCCCCCCCACATTCAAAATGCTTCTGACGCCCCTCTGTAGTGCACTAACAAACGAATTATATAAAGGTGTAAAACCAGCAACACGGTCCATCATTATAACCTACATCATTATAACCCCATGCTCTTGGGGAAAAAAAAATGCCAGTTAAAGGCTGCGGTTTGCTATGGAACAGGAATCGGCAGCAGCTGCGTGGGGTGTATACCAAAGTAACAAATGAAAAAGAGACTCCACCTGAAGACCTCCAGCATGGAGGTGGGTGTATGAAGAACACTGCAAGAGTCAGAGGAAGTTAAGAGGAAACGGGTGCTGTCTGGTCAAGACTCTGGGCTTGTGGGTCAGACTTTGAGTGGCCAGGTATAGTTAACAAGAATCCCTAAGTGGCATGGAGGCTGAGAGCACAGTACTTTGATTCCTACCTCCACAGTTTGTGGACTATATGATCCCAGCTTGCGTGTTCACATGCCATTTCCCTGAGGTAATCCGGTTTCCTCTCACAGTCCTGCAAACATGCAGTTCGGTGAGCGGTGTCTCTGAATAGCACTTAACGTATCTGTGCCCTGCCATAGACTAGCAACTTATCCAGAGTGGCTTCTGGTTGCCACGGATGCGGTTTCAAGTTTCAGTCCGCAGAGACGCACGATTCTTTCTCTCAGACGCCTTAAATGCTAATTGATGGCATGAGGAGTTTATGGCAGTGTGTAGAAATGACAAAACTCTAACCTGGCAAACACATTTTTCCAGGTAGCCTACTGGTCTGTGTTTCCTTGGAATTTTGTTAACCAGTATTTCTGGGAATCATCTAACCTCATCTAAACTAATGATAAAATATCCTGTAACATGCGTGGTTGCGCCACTCCTCTGATAATTTCCTGTTCTGTTATCATAAAATGGCTCCTTCCCGCTTCTTCTCAAGAGATATCAAGACCTAGCGCCTTTGTGTAAGTTCGGTCTCACCAGCATGACAAAACTGTACATTCACCAGAATTGTGACAGGGTGCAAAATGTTACACTCCCCACGAACCTTGGTTCACACTCGAGTGTTACCATTCTTAACTGATAAAAAACCTGAAGACATTGGAATTGTTTATACTTAAGGAATAGAAAACAATATTTAAGTTATACCTCCATCGAAAGTGAACGCAATACAAAATTATTTACTTAAAACGTTATTTACATTAATTTACATAGTGCCGTCTGTTTGTGCTGGGTGATAGAAATGCAGTAAATAAAAATACATAGAATTATTGTTTCAATAAGAGATAAACTTGCACGGGATTATGTGACAAGACTGTGATCAGTGCAAAGTGGGACAAATTGTGAAATGCACAGCCAGCATCACCCAGCCTATAAACGCACGAATAGTCTGGAGGTCTGTGGTCAGAGATTAGATATGAGATGAAACTCACAGAGCTCCAATTTCTCCATCTGATTGTATATGCACATGCGTGCACCTTTGTGTCTACGTGTATGTGTGTGTGCGCATGTGCGTGTGTGTGTATGTGTACGTGTGTATGCGTGCGTATGTGTGTGTATGTGTGTGTGTGTATGTGTCTATGTGTGTGGAGGGGAGGGCATTACCTTGTATCTGTGTTTGTCGTTTCCAGCTTTAAATAAAAGCTTCAGCAAGAACATACAAGACCTTGCCCCCACAATCCACAACCTCCTTCTGACTTCCTCTCTGCCTCAGGTGTCTTTCCATCACACCATAACACAATACATTCATATTACAGTGTAGTTATTTAATCTTGTGAGTGGAATTAAGGAACCGGTTCTCTGGCCAAATATACGGCAGGCTTGGTTCTTCTGGCTAAAATTAAAGAAGTTCACGATCCCTGCAAAAGCTGAATGTTGAGCGGTGATGGGACACGGAACATGCTGTTTTTTGGGGTTAGGGTTAGGGCTTTCCCTTTTTGGGGTTTCAGGGCCAGTGCACAAACTGATCGTAATAGAGAATAAAAGCCATAGATAGAGGAAATACGACACAAGCGGTTCTGGCAAAAAAAAAAGACAAAATATGATAGTTGCAGCCAGTGATTATCTGGGTCCAAACACTATGGCATGAGAAGACATTTAGGCCACATAAAGCATCAAATGTTCCTTTAGAATGTCTGAATGTGGGACAAAGACGAAACGTGCCCATTTTTGTGTCCGCATTAAATTTACAAAATTTGCCACGCCCCCCTCATTAACCTCGCGTGAAATCCCGATGTCACCAGCTGTTTCCTGTTATTTATAATTGATCCTGTGTATTTCAGTCTGCATTGAAGTTTGTTTCCCTAGTCCTGTCATTGAAGTCGTTTAGTCTGGTGAAGTTGTAAGTCCGTGTGTGTATCCCGCTTTGTTGTTTTCCATAATAAATCCCTTGTTCCCCGATACCTGGTCTCCCTGCAAATGACTTCGCGACGTGCCTTCACCCCGCTCATGACACATAGAAATCATATTAAATAAAACTACAGTTTCTACTTTGATGTACCAAATAACATTTGGGAAAATAAAATGTCAAAATATGGGTGAAATATTGTTCCAAACTGCTGAATCGTCATTCATGTAATGGTCCGCACCCTGATTTTACCATTGCATCATTAAACAAACATATAAAATAGCAAGTACATAATAGTTTTCCTGGCATGTTTAAATCAGTGCTGGCAGTGCTATATTAAAAGGACAATGCCTTGAAGTTTTTCTTAAGTATTGAAATAAATTGGGGACTTTTGTCCCAAATACACATTTCATTAGAGATCATTCAGTGTCTTTGCTCCCCATATTGTTTTAGTGCAGAAGAAGAAGAAGAAGAAAAATCCTAGCAAATACAATAGAGTTCAAATACTGCGTGTTTGAACCATTAATAAATAAAATCAATTATTAATAGACATTTTAATGGCAGATAGAAACTTATTCATTGTTGATCTAGTAAAGTACAAAAGAGGAAAAGATGAACGGCAAGTGAATGACGTCTGTTTTAAAGGTGCCATAGAACGAAAATCTGACTTTATAGATAATTTATGGGTTCCACTGAAATAAAGGTAGCTGATTACGAGAAAGACCTCGGTGTATGTGTTGATGCTTCCATGTCCCACTCTCGCCAGTGTGGGGAAGCAATAAAAAAATGGCCAATAGGATGTTGGGTTACATCTCTAGGTGTGTGGAGTTAAAGTCAAGGGAGGTGATGCTACGATTATATAACTCCTTGGTAAGACCCCATGTAGAATATTGTGTGCAGGTTTGGTCACCATACCTTGAAAAGGACACTGCTGCCTTGGAAAGGGTGCAAGGTATGGCTATGAGAATGATTTCTGGTCTTAAAGGAATGTCTTATGAGGAGAGGTTAGCTGAGCTGAATCTGTTTAGCCTCAAGCAAAGGAGACAAAGGGAGGACATGATCCAGGTATATAAGACAGGTCTGGATGCTGTTCAGCCAAATGGCTATTTCAATATTAGTTTAAATACTAGATCACGTGGCCATAACTGGAAATTGGCGGGAGAACATTTTAAAATGAATTTGAGAAAGCACTTCTTTACACAGCGTGTAGTTAGAGTATGGAATAGTCTTCCTGCTAGTGTAGCGCAAGGTAAAACCCTGGATTCCTTTAAATCAGAGCTAGATAAGATTTAATCAACTCTGAGCTATTAGTTAAGTTCTCCCCAAACGAACTTGATGGGCCAAATGACCTTCTCTCCATTGTAAATTTCTTATGTTCTTATAGTGAGGCTTGGACAATAAATCTGAAACAGCTGGTTTTAGACCACAATAAGTTTTTACTGGGCCTAGGGAATGCCATGATATTGCAGCCCAAACCACGCCTGGGCTGCACTCTGGGTACGCAACAGTGCGGGTGGTAAGCCTGTTTGGGGTTTCTCCACACCATAACTCTTCCAGATGTGGGATAGACAGTGGATGCTGAGGAAGAGCCAGTTTCTCAGACATTGCAAATTTATATTCCCTGGAACAATTTGCTGCACGTAACTGTAATAACCACCTTAGCTTAAGCACACTGTTAGCATAATCTCAACTTTGTTTTCAGAATTGTAACAAGAACATTGAAGCTATTTTTCCATGTCCTGCAACAAATGATTTTACAATGCTAACTTTGTCATGCAAGTTCTATCAAGAACTCCAACTTGCAAGCTGGGCAGCTCGTAAATGTGTTGCTTGTAGGGATTTTAGGGTTTTGCTTTCATTTCTTCCTGCAGTATCGATTAGACATTTGTTTAGCTGACCAAAAGTAGGTTAATGGAAGTACAGAAGCATCTTGTTAATGTCAGTATCACAGACTTCATAATGTTGTTTAATACTCCCCTGCTAAACTGGGCTACATTTTCTCAAAAGTATAGCTGCTACCACCATTAGAGACTTTCATAGTTGAACTGAATGGTTCCAACAATGTAAACTGCTAACGTGAGCGTTTGGGAAGGTACCCCTGACTTACCTGTTGAAAATGAACATTAATCATGCCTGTTGACAGTTCAGTTCCTTGGGAACAGTATGAAAAGTGCAGACAGCTGTGAATGGCACACATGTGCAAACAGCCTGCCATTCTCACTGTTGTCCTCCGCCTCATTATTCCCAATACCTGCATGACACCTGAAGTCAGAATGCGCATGTGCGTTGAGTTGAAAGTGGGCTGGCATATGATAAGTTCGGGGGGTTGGTTAAGGCTGTTAGACATAACAGTCTAGGAATTTTCATTTCTTTCTTTTATATATTCATGAATTATATTTGAAAGAGGGATTGACAAGTGTTTGAGATTCATCATACGCCATTTCCATCTACCGAACTCTCATTTTCCTACTTAACTATGCCAAAGTAAAGTCAAATTTTCATTCTATGGTACCTTTAAGATAGATACCATTAACTTGCTTTGCAATTTTGTTTGTGGCTGTTTTAGTTAGATACTTGGGTTAAGCAGTGTAGTGATGGCACCATGGCAAATACACTGGCTACCTGGCACTGTGAGAGCTGTTTTTTCACTCTTGCTAGTAGGAAAATGCATTTGGTATGAGCTGCCATTGGTCACTTTGGTTGTTACCAATGTGTCCAATCTTATTAATCTGACCACTGAATTATTCAGCTTCCTTCAACTTCATTCAAACTGTCAGAGTTTCTGAGATAAAGACTGTCTTTCTCTGAACTTAAAACGTAAAACAGAGGCTGACTTCTGAAAAATGACAGGTTTCTGTGGTCTGTCACTGAAACCACGTTAGTGACAGCGCTACACATTTTCACATCTACACATAGATGGTAGCGGCAGAAAGAAAACCTTGTTTTTTTCAATTCACATGTTTTCTCTCCCCACTGTAAAGACTTTAATCTCTTTTCCATCTTTTCTTTGTGGTGAGTAACAGTTTTTGATTTTGAATGATGACCTTTGGTGTAACATTATTTTGCAGGGTCTGAAACAGCATCATGGCAAAATTCCCCTCTTCCTCTTTTATCTTTTTCTCTTTCTTTATCACCGAATTAGGTGATAGATAGTGAGCTTCTTCTCAAACTACCACAGTACACTCTGTAATGCGTTAATCAGAACCCCCCCCCCCTTAAAAAGGAGGGCATAACTGCTACATAACTGGATTCCAATAGTACATTGGCTAATGAGTCATAGGGATATGTAAGAACTACCTGGTTCCCCCATGGCGTGAATAGAGTGCCTCAATTTTTGGTAGTTATTTTCAGTCCCACCCTGTCCTGTCCCACAGAGCATAGTTATAACCTGCATGGAGGTTACATAACAAGGCGTTGACAACTTGATAGCGGCCAAGGTCCTCCACTTACTTTCAGTCAGTTTCCTTTGTTTTTCTTGCACCTAGAAAAGCCACAAACGGGGCTTTTTCATGAGGCCAGGCACGCTGGCTGCGGTGTACAAAGCTTTTCAAAGCAGCATCAAAATGCTGATGACCCACCAGCTTTGATGTGAAGGAAATACAGCCGTGGAAACAATTAAGAGACCGCTCTACATTTTTAAACAAATCCGCACTTTTTAATCCTGGCATTATCATGATTCAGCTGGCTGAAGGCTACGCTAAGCAGCAGGTTGCTTCCAGGTTCTACATTTCTAAGACAGCAGTATACAAGAATAAGGTGAAGCAGGAGACACTGGGAACGACCAGAAACCAGCCCGGCAAAAGGGTGGAAGCAACTTTCTAATGCCAGAGATGACTGTCAACTTATCCGACAGCTTCTCATGAATTAGAGGATGACATCAAGTGACCTTCAAAAGGAATGGGAAACATTAAGTGCAGGTGTGAAGTGCACTGCTAGGACAGTTCGTATCAGGCTCCTAGAAGCAGGACTGCAGTCCTGCAAAGAAAGGAAGAAGCCCTTCATTAATGAGAAACAGAGAAGATCCAGCCTGCAATTTGCAAAAAATAATGTATTATTCACAGACACACATTCTTCAATTGAGAAATGAGTGAAACAAAAAATTGTGCTGTGGTCTCTTAATTTTTTCTGCAGCTGTATGTCAGTCTTTACCCTACGGACCAGAACAACAGTTACCAGCTATTTTTTTGTTGCATGTTTCTACCTAATTTTCCAACTCAAAGTCACATTTTAAGTGGCTGCCAGGTTTTCAGTTTGGGGTCTGTGTATATAAGGTACCATGCTTCCGAAATAAAGAATTGTGTTACCCACAACAACAATCTGTGGCATTTATGTTGTTTCAGTAAAATCATGAAGTAAGAGAAAATATAAGATGCACTGCCCTCTGAACTGGGTCCTTATGTCTGAAAAAGGTTGGGAAACGGTGATGCATGCAGTGTGCACACGCATGTTCTGATTCTGTCTCACGGCATTGTCCGGATTTTTAAGCTTTTAACATTTGCAAATGTTACAATCGTGCAAAGCTGCAGACGTACCTAACAAGATATACACTGTATGAACAAAAGTTTTGGATCGCACCTCATATCACTGAATTCAGGTGTTTCATTCAGACCCATTGCCACAGGTGTATAAAATCAAGCACCTACCCATGCAGTCAGGCTTACAAACATTTGTAAAAGAACGGGTTGTTCTGAAGAGCTCAGTGAATTTAAGTATGGTACTGTCATAGGATCCCACCATTGCAATATGTCAGTTTGTGAAACTTCTTCCCTGCTAGATATTTCATGGTCATCTGTAAGGGGTATTATTGCAAAGTGGAAGCGTTTAGGAACCTTAGAAACTCAGCCAGGAAGTGACAGACCGGGTAAAGTAACAGAGCGGGGGGGTCGCTGAGTCGTGAGGCGCATGGTGCGTGAAAGTCGCCAATGCTCTGTTGACTCAATAACTTAAAGTTCCAAATTTCTTCTGGCATTAACCCCAGCACATAAACTGTGCACCAGGAGGATTCATGGAATGGGCTTCCATGGCCGAGCTGCTGCATGCAAGCCTCACATCACCAAGCACAACGTCAAGTGTTGGATGGAGTGGTGTAGAGCACGCCGCCACTGGACTCTGGAGCAGAGGAAACATGTTCTGTGGAGTGACGGATCACGCTTCTCTGTCTGGCAATCTGATGGATGAGTCTGGGTTTGGGTGAGTGTGGTGTGAACCTGACTGTCCCACAGACACACTCCAAAATCTTGTGGAAAGCCTTCCCAGAAGAGTGGCAGCTGTTATAGCTGCAAAGGGCGAACCAACTCCATACTGATGCCTATGGATTTAGAATGGGACGTCAAGTTCCTGCAGGTGTAATGGCCAGATATGCTTTTGTCCATATAGTATGCATTCAGTTATAGCTTCACAATTACCATGTTGCTGTGTATTTAAAGAAAAACATCCACGGTGAACATTAGTCTCCAAGCGTGGTGCTGATGCACATTTAGACACCATGGGAGAACAATGGCTCCCAGTTTCTCATGAACAGAAAGTACTGGGAGTTCCCAGAAGGAACCCATACAAACAATAAGAGAGCATACAGATAACAACACATAGACAGAGTTAGTACCTGTTAGTATCCTGTAACAACACACAGACAGAGTTAGTACCTGTTAGTATCCTGTAACAACACACCCCACTGCCTATTCATGCTGCATAAGAGGTTTTGCCTTAACACATTTTAAAGCTATTTAATAAGCCAAGTAGTTTCTCTGGGCGATAATGTTTCATCCCTTTATCAGGCTAACCCAGGAGGTTTTCGTGTCCTTTGAAGACAATTGGGTGCATGTTTAAAATAAATTCCCCCTTAGGGAATAATAAATTTTTCTGTCTATCTATAGGACAGAGCTAGGTCACATCCACAGTCAAAGTTTTTTGTACCACCATGATTTGTCCCCAGCATGGTTGTGAGAATATGCCATTTTAACATTTAACTATGTATTGTAACATCATTATCCCCCCCCCCCACCCCACTTTGCGAACTATCCCCCATCAATATCATCCATTTTCTATGTTGCGTACCCAGTAGATGGATGTGTCAGGCTTGGAGTCTCAGGAAAGAGAGACCACAAAGACGGCTACACCTGAAGGGGGGGGGCAGTCCATCACAGGGCACATAGTGTGACACGGCTCTGGTGGTATGAGGCTAAACCCCCCTCCCCCCCCAGAGTCACCACACCAATGACTGGAATCAGCTCTTCTTAGGTTAATTTCCAACGGGTCTGCGTATATCAGCAGATACAGGGTGCCAGTCGATGGTGGCCCTGGCTCACTGCTCTGGAGAAACACACAAAGCCAGGTCAACTCTCCGTCTATGAAACACTCTTTATTGCAGGATCACAAGTGCTTAGAAGATGGATGATGGAATATCTACAACAAAATCTAATTTACTCATGACCAGATTATTAATGGCATGACAAAGATTACAGGTTATACAGTATTGTCTTACTCAAGATCACATTGTTTGAATGTCTCAGTTAAACTAAGAAGCTCCATTAATTCACAGTGCTTTTGTACTTCAAGGAAAAAAAAATCCCCACTGTCCAGTGAAGTGTATGATATGCACTGGTTATATACTCACATAATTTACAAAATCCTGCAAAAGCAATTCACTGGTGATTCTGATTTTTTTTGCTGAAGAATGTGTTTGTTGTAAAGTGCAAAATCTGGAACATTCCTGCACGTTGCAAGCACACTCTACAGCTGCATGAAAGATCATGGAGTCACTTTATCGTTAAGTACTAGACTCTTATGAGCACGTTTCACAGACAGGAAGAAATCAGTCCCAAAACCCAAAATCAGTCATTGATATGAAGACTAAATGAAAGAAGAGGGGAAATATTCAGTGTGATTCTCACTGCAGATTGAGGTTGTACTGGGAATTTAAAAAAATATCTGCCACCACCCAGTTTCCGTCACCTTTATTCTAAAAATGAGGCCCTTGTGGTTCAGAGCATTTCCTCAGAGCTGAACAGCGCAGCTCTGGGGAGAAGCGGACGGCCATGGGCAGGTGCATTCATTTACAGCCTTGTTCCAAAGCTCGCCTGTACTTGCCCTGTTCACTGCTCACTGTAGCCAGCATCAAAGGAAGCAGCAACTGGATTTGAAAGAGCGCTTTCTGATGCAGATTAAATAAAACTGAATTGAAACGAAGACTGATCATAATTTTTGGAACCGAGTTTGCGTACCATCACTGCTTTGTCGGAGAAGGTGCACCATCTTCATACAAGACTTGGTGCAGAGGTATTTTGGGTTTGATGGCTGAATTAGTAGCAGGAAGCCAGCAGCAAGATGGTGCAGATATTGTGGCTTCTGTATCTCGCAATGCTCGGAATATTAAGAAGGCTCCTCTGTGCCGGAGAAGGTCAGGTCTTCTAGGTAGAGGTGAGCTCCTTGATCCAGCCAGTCATCTTGGTGATGCGGGTGTAGACGCCATAGTAGTGGGGGCGGCCACAGCCGATGCCCCAGCTGACCACGCCCGCAAGGAACCAGCGGCCAGACGACTCCTGGCACACTAGAGGACCCCCAGAGTCTCCCTGCAACAGCGACATGTACAGATGCGTCAGTTTCCCACAAGCCAGCTCACCAGCTTTCAACTGTTATACTCAAAATACTTCAACCACAGAGACTTCATTACCACTCTGTAAGACAAGAGACCTAAAAGGTTGCTAAGACCATTAGGCCAAATGCTGCCTCCGACAAGCACTGCTAATCAGTGTTGATGCATTCTATTTTACCCTTATTTTTATTGTCTTTTATTTGTAGTTTTTAATTTTCCACTTAGTGATTGCTATTATTTGGTCTTATTTTACGAAAAGCACTCTGAATAACTTCTGTGTTTGCTATATAAATAACAATTTGCCTTGATCTAAAAAAAACAGGACAGCTGGTTTTCTGTACTGTATTTTATCTCAAGCATTTTTCAAATGTACTCAAATTTAAACACTTTTTTTTTTAAACGGACCACACGCTTGGACCGCATGTTTACAGAGTTTCATTGTACGTTGTACAATAACAAAGACTTCTATACATAAACCAGCAACTGGATTATGCTATCATCAGCCAAACGACATACGCTCTCATCTGCTGGCAGCTCATGACCAAAATAAGACCCTGCATCTCCTAACTGAATGTTTGTTGGACTCCAGGAGGAAACCGGTGAAGCGTTTAGAAACCCATACGGCATGAAGACCATCATGACTCATAGAGGCGACTTGAGCCGCCGGCCCCGGAAATGTGTGGTGACAATGCTGCCCACCGAATCAATGTGCCGCATATGACAGGCACTTCGCTTCTCTAATGGCTTAAGGTCTGAATAACTCATTAAATGCAGTAAAAACTTTCCTCCACCTGACATGCATCCTTGCCACCATCACGGAATCCAGCACAAAGCATTCTGGGAGTGATCCGGTAGCCGTAAGACTTGTTGCAGACGTCCTCGCTGATTAGCCGCACACCCACCTTCTGCAGGACATTGCTTACGGGACCTGAGGAGGCAGAAAGACAAAGTTGCGGCTCATTCCGGGCCGCCTTATTCCTTGCCACCCCACACAGGGATCTATTGGAGATGCTGTTGGCTCTGTGAGGCTCTTCTGTCTTTTAAAGAGACAAAACGATGCTTGGCAGATGTAACTGAACTGCTGGAGCAAGTGTTTTATAGCATTAATGTAATGTAATTTTAAATTAGCATCCAGAGAAGATAGACCAGATCTGCATGAATCAATTAAAAAAATAAGCCTGTTGGCAGAGGTGGACATTTCATTCCAGAAAGTAAAAACCCAGACCAAGATTTTGTTGTGTCACCTGAGCAGAGTCACAGTCACAGAGTACTGAACTGGTTGGCTAAAACTAAATCTTGGTCTATATTTGTACTTTCTGGACCTGAAATATCCACCTCTGTTTATTGGTATAAGTATCATAGTTTCCAGACTGCCAGGTCTCTGTAGTAGGAGAAAATGGAGGTCCCATGCTCTTCCTGTCCAACCCAACAAAAACACGGCAAGTGCTGGACCCCAGCAGCTCTCACCTCCCTCCTTCAGCGACCCCCAGCCGGTCACCCAGCAGAGCAGCCCCGGCTCCAGGAGGTGCGTGGGGGGTGGCAGGCAGGCGGGCTGGGCCAGGGTGCGAGAGGACACGTGTCGCTCCAGCCTTAGGAGAGCCAGGTCGTAGTCGTGTGTGTCATCGTCGTAGTACTGGTGCAGGTGGATCTCCTTCACCCGCAGAGCTTCCTCGCTTTGGCTGCTCCGGTTCAGGAGCAGCTTGCCAAGGTAGACTGTCCACACTTTGGCGGAGTAGAAACTGGGAAAGAGGGGAGAGGTGTAGGTTCAATAACATGACAGTTCAAAGGGCATCAGCCGCTAAATTGCCTCATGTTATCCCATCCATCCAGTCTTATGGCCAGAGATCCGTTGCAAGGTCCTAGTGAGCCCACTGGGAGTTCATGCTTGTACACAGGGCAGGGGACAACCTGGACAGGGGGCCTGTCCATTACAGGGCACAGGGCAGGGGACAACCTAGACGGGAGGCCTGTCCATTACAGGGCAGGGGACAACCTGGACGGAAGGCCTGTGCATTACAGGGCAGAGGACAACCTGGGCAGGAGGCCTATCCATTACAGGGCACAGGACAACCTGGGCAGGAGGCCTGTCCATTATGGGGCACAGGGCAGGGGACAACCTGGGCAGGAGGCCTGTCCATTATGGGGCACAGGGCAGGGGACAACCTGGACGGGAGGCCTGTCCATTACAGGGCATAGAGCAGGGGACAACCTGGGCAGGAGGCCTGTCCATTACAGGGCACACACACTACAGTCTACCTAAAGACATCAGTTGTCCTAATCAGCATTCACACTCAACCCTGGAGAAGTCAAACTACAAAGTTTCTGTGCCATTACTGTTAGTCTACCAGGAAACATTTAAAGTCTTTCAACATCTTTATTGTCAATCAAGAGTTTTATTCTGGGCACAAGTTGTGCAATATTCATTATGCTCGCCTCCAAAGACACCAAGATTAACTGACCTTCGTCTTGGCAGCGTACCTGTCGTCGTAAAAGCAGTGGGCCGCTGAAGCCACCCATTGGCTGGAGATGAGGACACCCCCGCAGAGGTGCTGACCCCTGAACTGCAGGCTTGCCTGCCATGGCCACTCCCCTTCGCTGGAATGGAGCCCGCCCACCACACGGCTTGGAAAGTGTGGGAGCCCACAGTCTGGAAATAAATGGAGTGTGCACACAAAAGAACATAAGAACATAAGAAATTTACAAACGAGAGGAGGCCATTCGGCCCTTCAAGCTCATCTGGGGAGAACTTAACTAATAGCTCAGGGTTGTTAAAATCTTATCTAGCTCTGATTTAAAGGAACCCAGGCTTTTAGCTTGCGCTACACTAGCAGGAAGAGTATTCCATACTCTAACTACACGCTGTGTAAAGAAGTGCTTCCTCAAATTCATTTTAAAATGTTCTCTAACTAATTTCCACTTATGGCCACGAGTTCTAGTATTTAAACTAATATTGAAATAGCCATTTAGCTGAACAGCATCCCG
>JAODLD010000101.1:6317632-6332935 GCA_026781065.1 Mormyrops boulengeri
CACACACATATTTGTGTCTTTTTTTGTTTGTTTGTGTGTGTTTATATATATATATATATATATATATATATATATATATGAAGAAATTTACAGTAATTTAATCATGTATTCATGTCATTCACCAGAGCTAAATATTTATTTTGGTCACTGTATGCACAGTCAATTGAGACTATATTTAGAAATATGAACCTTGCAAATGTTTCTGCACCGATAGATACTGTTAGCTTCATGATACATTTTGAGGAACTGACTGCATAACATACTGCCATCTACTGATACGTGCTATATAATATTAGACTAAACATTGTTTCTTGCAGCAGAGCGGAGTGCTTAAAACAGAGTTAAACTTTATGACATTCTGAACTTTTAAATTTTGTTCAGAATCTAATATTGATGCAATTAGACCACCTGGACTTCATCGCCATTGATTAGCCATGTAAGTACTAATTGTACACAATGAGGTTCCAAAGACTTTATTCTAAGCAAAGTTCAAGCCCGTTTAAAAATGATCTACCCCGCTAACTGGGGTATAACTAAATTAAAAGATTAATAGATTAATAAAGACTGTCATGTGAACAATATTCCCTTAAGACTCCTCGCATCTGCCTGCGTTTCATCTAATTGAATCCATTGTTTGTAAGTTGAACACATCCCAATTTTCAAACTGTAAGGAAATAGGCACAATGGCATGCAATTGAAGTCGATTGGTAATAAACCAAGGATCCGTTCATGGCACCTGTTGCAGGTGCAAAGACGACAGAGGCATTCTCTTTAATGAAGGGACGGTTGTTACGTACTGTCCATGGGTTCTGGGTCGATCCCACGAAATCGACCGCACGGTCTGGCGTCCACTAATTGGAACACCCTGCGGTCCAAATTGTCCAAGACGTCCCCGTACGTCTTCACCCAGGAGCGGTTCATCGCGGCTTGGAAGTCGCCGGGCTCGGGCTTACGGTATTCGCTGGTGACAGGGTGTCCTTCTTGGAGCCAGCGCCTCAGCCCACCGTCCAGCACGGACACCGAACCGTGCCCAAAGAGACGGAACATCCACCAAAGCCGCGGGGCGGAAAAGCAGCCCCAGTCGCTGGTGTCATAAACCACGACGTGCGTTTTGTTCCCGACCCCCAAGCTTCCCACATAATCCGCGAACTGGCTTTCACTGGGCAGCATGTGATCGAAAGGAGACGTTTGGTCGCTGCATCTGTCTATGTCGAAGAAAGCAGCCCCTGGTATATGTTTAAGTTTAAACTCCCTCTTTGCGTCGCGTTTTAATTTCTGCAGATACCAAGAGGCATCCAAGATGCGAAGACCGGGCCCGACCCGGTTACTTTTGACGGCGTCGGCAAGCCACCTTGCCCCTACCAAAGCCACTGTTTGAACGTGCGCCATTCCCGATTTTCCAGACGTAAAAGAATGAGCAGGAAGGTCTAAGGCACAGACCGAGATCGATGCACTTTAATGTGTAGGGGCGTAACTCCATGTCAGATAAAGTTCACTTCAGAGATACCGACCCCTAATTTGATTATAGGCCTACGCAAAATGTATTATTACCTATACACCCAGTTTCAAAACTTATTATCCGGTCGATTATTATTATTATTATTATTGTTGTTGTTGTTTTTTATTTATAGTAAATATAATAACCTACTCCGATTATTTGCCGAGTGTCAGTAATTGTTTTGCGAAGCATGGCCGGCAGGTGGCAGTATGCAAAGTTCAAGCAGGCAACGCAAGTAAACGATAAAACGACGACGAAGAGCAAGCGGCAGCGGAAGTTAAACTCACGTGTGTTAGGAACTTATGTGTGGTTTAGCTGCATGAAAATAAACATTATTGCCGTTTGATTTCAAAGGGGAGGGCACGTTATTTCACGAAAATATGTCTGCTTCAATGATCAGGAGAGGACTTGAGCTTTTAAGCGATGACATAAAAGGTAAACAAATTAACATTAATTCATGCGGGGTTTACATTGTTGGGGGGGCAAGGCAAATTTTATCTCTCTTTAGATATGGCAGATTTAATAAGTATCGAATAAAGATGAACTAATTTCTTAACCCGTTAGTTAGTGGGGTATGATGACAGACATAAATCAAGTCCAGTAAATATTTCAATTTACTATACGCAGTTTTGGTGGCGTAAAACTGTGGCGCAGGTTTCCTTTGTCACTTTGTTAGCGTTATACATCATACATCCTGCACACACGCTAGCGGTTCCCTGGCCACCTCACTTCAGCTTTGCTCTTTTTCTATTTCTTGACCTCCCCGCGTTTCTTATGTTAATTTTCCTTCTGGTTTTACACTACCCGAGATGCTGTCGGTGGCCGGAAGAGTAAAAAGAAGCTCAAACCAGGAGATAGAATCAGAAATAAGAAAGATCAGATCAGCTCCAACAAGCAAGGTGTCACCAAACAGCTCCGCCGACTCCATGGACGACAAGGCTCAGCTAAGAATCAGGCCACAGTTAAGGACAAGCGGACTAAATCAGCAGTTGGTTCGTGTCTTTTTTTCTGCAGTGTTTGTGCACCGTTTCTGAGTATGTAAAGTTGGCGTGGGGCTACTCCCGCAGGCCAAAGGCGTGTAGTAAAGTGAACCGGTCTCTCTAAATTCTCAGTAGGGTGAGTGTGTGTTCCCAGTGATAGACTGGCATCTTTTCCAGTGTGTGTCTGCCTATGCTGGCTGGGATGGGCTCCAACTTCACCATAACCCTTTCTGGATGTGTGGATTTGACTATAGTAAGACCATAGACTTAATATACATTTTTTAAAAACTAAGAGTATCTAATATCTTTATGCTTTTTTATTTAAGAGGAATTTCTGAAAACAAGAAAGAGCCATCTAAGTGAAAATCTAGCCTATTTCCGGGGAACAGAATACAGACCGACTCAATCAGACACAGCAAAGGTTGGTTTTTGCATGCGCTTTTGTCCATATATCCTGATGTGTATGTAGGATGTTTTGAAATACATTTTGCTGAATTTTTTTTTTAATGATCACTAGTGTACAGTGTTGAGGTGGTAGGAAAGACAGATTTCCCATGATAACCACTAACTGACATTCATTAACCAAACAGATACTGCTTCAGAACAAAAGTCGGCAATCCCGTCATCGGCCTGATGTTCCCGCCAAGAAACCGACGGAGAAAATGTCCCTGTTCACAGAGGACGAGTTTCAGCAGTTCCAGCTGCAGTATTTCGGTAGAAAAGTTGAAGAAGATAGTAAGTGAAAGACTGTGGCGGCTTGGACTGTTTTTGGATGGATGAGCAGGGACCAGACTCTTGGGTCTTACTTAGGTCTTTGCCAAGTCAGAAACAGCAGTATATTTCCTATGTAAATTTAGTATGTTTGGGTATCTTGTCTTTGTTATGTCATTTATCAATAAAGAAAATTGTGCATATTAATGATTCAGGTGCAGGACCTAATCACACACGTTTTAAATAGGAATTGCTTAAAAAGGCGACATTTTAAAATATTTTTTTTTCTTCTTCCCCCTCTTCTCCTTCTGTGTTAGAATACTGAAGAGAAGGTGGAGAGTGATTGATAGTATGGCAGTGGAAACCAACACTTTTACGCTTAATGGCATTTTGACAAAACATTTAATGCTGTTTTACCCCAAGACAACAATATTCTAGTCATGCTGTAATATTTAATATTTGGCATTTGAGACTAAAGGCACAGAAAAGAAAAAAATACTTAAAACATGCACTCATATATTAACTGCATGTATAGTACAGTTATTATACAGTTAAAGGATTTAATGTACCTTGAAATATTCAAAACTGGGTAGATTTACACTTCATTACATCGTTGCTTGTTAAGCAGCAACAGGTTTGACCAACTCATCCAAATATAACCCACCTCTCACTCTCACGCAACGGGCTTTAGTACCTCAACATGTTCTTGACCTCTGATCACTGATCCAATGAACATGAGCCCAGCATTGTTTTTGATAACAGTGTCTCCCTTGTTATTAACAGCAATTATTCCGGTGCAGTTTTCTCTCAGGTCTTCAGATATGACCCTCTGACAAGCCTCCCGCAAGCTGTAGCCCATGTCATGATAGAGACTGGCCACTTTATGAGCCACCATACGGCTCAGTAACACATCTCCATTGCCAGAGCAAGCCACGGCTAACGTGCCGTCTGCATATACCCCTGCCCCCACTACCGCCGCGTGCCCTACTTGACTTCTCCGTTCGCCAATAGTCCCACCTGTGGAAAATGCAGCGGCCAGATTTCCCCAGCAATCCAGAGCGACAGCTCCCACACTTTGCGGCCAAGCATTTTCACTAACGCTCTGTGCTAATGACTCCTTCCAAATACTGCTGCGGAAGTACTCATCCCCTGCAAATTCCTCGCTTTCTCCGAACTCCCTCAGAAAATCCACCACTCCCTGTCCGGCGAGTATCGCATGGGCACTGTTCTCCAAGACTTTGCGTGCAGCCTTTACTGGGTTCTTCACACCATGCACACAAGCCACTGACCCGGATTTCAAACCAGTGCCATCCACTATGGTCGCTTCCATCTCATGCTTCCCTCCCCTGCTAAACACGGAGCCCTTACCAGCATTAAACAAGAAGCAGTTTTCAAGTGCAGCCACACATTTCTGAACTGCGTTGAGACTGCGTCCACCTCCTGCCAGCTCTTTTGTCCCTAGGACTAAAGCTGCATGCAAGGAAAATTGAATCATACCCACAATATTCTCATCCATTTGCATCTCCTCCATTGCTCCACCATGGATGATCAAAGTGAAATCAGAATTCAGCATAGCATCTGGGGGGCCGCCCTTCTGGTCAGCTTGGCCTGGCCCCTGATGGCTAAACTGCACTTGTAAGCCACCGCAATCAGTTCCACCCAGTCCATCTACCTCCTCTTCTTCCAGCAAGCAATGGATGGCTTCCATCTGTCCAGCTATGGCATACCTAAGGGCCAGAAACTTCATCACCTTGAGGTCTTCCTGTAAATTCTCCTGAAGCTGACTTAGGATGTTGGCAAAGCTGCCTTTGGCATTGATGGCCAGACAGATGCTGTCCTTCTTCCCAAGGTATGTCAGAGCTAGCTGGTCAAAGGCATATACATTTCCCACTGCACCATTCAGCCCCTCTGTGATATCTTTTCCCGTGACGTAAACAGATGGACTGACAAAAAGATCCAGGAACTTTCTGAGAGGGTTTCCAGGGGACAAGGCCCTGTGCAAGGCAGCTAAGTGTGGGCCTACGCTTTGGCCCTTCTTGGTGACCTTAATCAGATGTTTGTGCTCCTGAAAAGCTACGTGAAAAAGGCGAAGAAGTGCCTTCGTGTATGGGGGAGATTGGCTCGTGCCCATACAGGACATCAGAGTTCTAACTAGATGCCTGGACTGCGTGGTTACGGGATAAGTTGGATCACAGCGGCCATGTTTGTAGTGACGCATGTGGGTAGGCGTGACGAAGATGTAGCTCATGGCAGAGTCTCCTACAGTTTGACTGAGAGCCAGCTGCAAGGAGAAGTTGACCCACGCATCAAATAGGGCCCTCTGACTTCGAAGAGTGGCAAGGAAGTCTGGGTAAGATGGAATTTCAAATGTGACAATCACGTTAGTGTCTTTAGGGGAAGGACTCAGGGATGAATGGAGAAGGTTGGTGACATCAACATTGAGTGGCTTTGCAGCAAATAGGGCTCTAGGGTTGGCTGGTCCAATAGTCCTTGACAGTGGTGGGTTGGGGTCTACGGTCAGTGATTCGGAAACACACCAAACACTATGAGTGATGAGTCCAGCCACCATTCCATCCAGAGCACTGTGCTCAAACAGCACGCCAGCGACACCATCCTGGAACACCACCAAATTCGCCACCTGGATAAAGACAGAATAACATGTGAACAAGACCATCAGCAAAATTAAATCTAACTACTTGACTACTGTCAATTTCCCACTTTCCTAGCAAGGCGGATAACAAGGTCAAATTTCTTTGCTTTTCCATGACAATCAGGAAACTTGTAAAATGAATGGTTGGTCATTCTAATCCCAGGAAAATAGGGACAGATAAGAGTTTTCATAGGCAATCGCAAAGATGAATTTATTGTGTGTTACTACAGTATCCCATTACACCATGATCTTTAGCAGTATGGTATCCTGAAGCATGATTCCATACCTTGTCGTAATATCTGAGGCAGTGGCCATCCCCTCTGCCCAGCCTCATGACATTGAGGATCTCGGCCAGGTTGACTGGTGCACGGCAGTCCTCAAGGGCGACAGCCAGCACCGCGCTCTCCATCAGCCCAAGCGATGCCGCAATAGCTTCACCTCCCGTCTGGATTTTCTCCCGCATGGCACACCACTCTTGTCGGGGCAGGGCCGACAGGCTACAGAATGGCGAAGGCTCTAGCCCCCTGCCCGCCTCCGGTTGGCGTGCTGCCTCCGCTAGCTGGGTGTAGATGTCATTCACAGACAGTGGTGACATTGGTTCCCCTGGGTTTGATTGGTGCAGGATTCGAATGGGGAAAATTCCTCCTGTACAAAGCAGGATGGCATGGAGGCTCTCTGGATACACCTGGAGTAGGAAAATCATGTAGAATGTCTGATGATTAATAAGCACAGCAGTCAGGCAAGAAAACACTTTGTTTTATTGAAATCAATTTATAGAAATCATGCATACCAAAGAGTGTTTTTGTTACATATGGCGCTTTTCCACTGGCATACGGGAACCAGGCTGTACCTGAGCCTTACCACGAAGAGACACCAGTTACAACACAGTTCCAGTTCACTTAAGTTTTCCACTGCAGAAGCTCAGTCAGCTCAGTAAAGCTATTGCAGGGTTTGGAGAGCGACAGTAACGTAAAACTATATATATAATATAAATGCTTATTTACTGTTCACAGTGTACGTCATGTGCTAATTTCCGTTAGAACGTCTGTGAGAATCATCGTGTCATGTTAGCATCAAACACTAGCGTATTTAGCAATAGCTTGCATAACAAATTCATTCAGCCATTCTGTAGTACTTTTTCAAGTAGTAGGTTGGAAATTCTCAAGTTCCGAGTTATCGAGAATACATCAATACATTGCGATGTGCAATGCTACTAATCCATGCATATCAACATAGATCACTGTTTATTTCTTGTCACCGTGCATTTTGTCCAATCAGATGGTGCTGATGCAATCGGCTTGGTTTAGTCAGCGCGGGTACGGCTTGCATAATTTACAGTGGAAAACTGAAAGACCATCTCTTCGCCGTCTGGCTCAGTTTTGGTGGCAGCGGAAAATGCCAATAGTCACTACCAATGATTGGTCATGTGATTTGAGGTCAATATGTTTAAATGTATAGGCCGGTATTGTGGGACCATCCTTTAATAGACGGACCAAACCTGAATGTGATCCTGGCTCTTTCCAGGTATGCGGGTGGCAGCAAATACTTCTGACTGCTGGGTTCGTTCAGTTGGCTCATCTCTCTCCACCAACCAAGGTTCGCTGTGCAGCCTAGCCACAGCCCAGAGCAGGGTGGACGCACGCTCGAGCTGCACACCCTCTCGCTTGGTGGCCTCGACGGGAGGCAGGATCATGGGGATGGATCTGGAAGAGGGCAAAGAGTCACGGCAAGACAGAATGTAGCTCTTGAACTGTGCCGTCGCCCAGTTCTCGCAGCCTGCGATGGTAGCAGATATTCGCTGATGGGCCTCTTGCAGAGCCTCCTCTTCATGTTGAAGGGCACTTATGTACTGGGAGTATTGCTCTGGACTCAGAGTAAGCTGAAGCACACGGCTGGCCTCCTTCAGAGTGACCTCCAGCTCTGGGGCAGGGTAGTCTGGTAGAGACATCCTAAAAACAGGGGAAACACAGTGAGATGGGCAAACAAGAATCACATGGGTATTTAGTTAAAACATAGACTTCTGAAGGAGATAATGACAGGCATTTAATGTGGCGTGGATGAATGCTTCTTAAGAAAAAGAGTACAAATTAAATTCTCAAAATGATGTAATTTGAGTGACAAACACAGTTACACTCCTGTTGCCTTTGGAATGTGCCCCATGCCACATAACTACGTTTAATAATTAAACCTAACATATCCCTCATTGTATTTTGAAATTATTTAACTTTTCGCAGACCCTGAACATCTTAATTCTTAAATACTAACTCTCTTTGACTGTCGTGGCTTTTTTCTTATTTAGTTAACGATTTTCGCTGAAATAACTGCCGGGTTTCATTCACCTGATGTGAAAAAGCAGGGTCTGACCATTAATTTTCATTTTTTTCTTAAAGATGAAATAGCGTGAGCAGAAAGGGGAGCCGCTACGCAGAGAATGACGCCTCTGTTGCCCGATTAGGACGTGAACGAGTTTCACGCGGTCATCCTGCATTCCAAGCATTAAAACCTCTATTTTTTGTCTTGGATTTTAATAACATTTTTGCAGTAAGAGAGAGCTACTCTTTGGTCTATGAAACGTTATTAGTCACCAGGAAAGACCACCTCCACAACTGCAAATGTTCATCTCGTAATTTTCAAAGCCAGTCTGCAAAATATCCGTCGTCGTAAAAGTTTATGGATCTTTAAGAAATATTCTATAGTAGCTTTCTGTTCTGCATAAGCTATACATATTACACCATCTGCAAGAATTGTTCCAGCCATAGTTGAAGCTGAATGTGTAACCGCAGTGGGACAATGGCATCGATGCGTTCTCTCACTAGTGTTAATCTATGGTTTGGAAGTGAACAGTAATAAAGCCACACACACACACACACACACACAGACAGATAGATAGATGCTGGTAAAATATTTTTTGTCAGCCTTATTTTTTTTAGAATTATTTATTTTAGAATTATTCTTGTCAATTCCATATTAATTGTGCAAATAGCAAAGCTACATTTTCATTGGTCCTACCTTGCATTACTATTGTACTATGAACTTTTTAATTGTTTTTCTTTCAGGAATACTGCAGATATTTATCATGTTGCAACTAGTTGTAAAATAATGGCAACATTTTTCAACGCAAACATACACACAGAACAAGTGATAATCCATGGAATATCATCAATATTCCATATTATCCATCCACCCATTCTCCATATCTACTCATTCCACGCAGGACCACAATGAGCCTGGAACCAATTCCACAGAAGACAAAGCAGGGGCACCTGAGATGCCATGCCAGGTCATCACAGGACATAGACATGACATAGACTCAAACACAAAACATGACACAATCTAATGTGAACACTTACTAGCAATGCTTAAACTATATAACCAACTAAATATATATTACTCAATATAAACAATAATGTTTTAAAGGAATCTATCCAATATCCCATCACAGAAATCATATTTACTCACCTCACAACACTGTCCCAGATAGAGATACAGAAATACAGCTCAGTAAATGAAAATTGACTGGACTGAACACTGGGATTTATTGTATATATATCAAGTGACTCCAGTGACATCACAGTGCCTCCATTTAAGAAAATAACGCTGAGTTGGCTTCAGCTGCACACACTAATGTTTGTTTTGGAAGGAGACGATGAAACACCCATGATAGACTGTATATGTCTAGGCAGCATGTTGTCTCATAGTGTTTGTCAGCGGGAGGGAGGTACCTGCTGAGTTAGCCAATACACCGGAACATTCCAAAGAGGCTAATCGCTGTTTGTTATTATCCTGACCAGGGTTACCCCGCTCTGGTTCCTATGGATACCTGCATGCACAAGATTTTATACCAGCACGCATAAAGGAATCAACTACTCTTCATTAAATTTGCATGGCAAATGATGGTTTTGCCACGAATGTGAAAAATGCTACTTTGAACTTATCCAGGCGCTTTATATGCACAAAGTGCTGCTTTGTTGTGGTGCTGAGTAATTCATAGCTAGTTAGGACATTTGTAACCAAAATTCTCAAACAGTGTGACCAACGGGCTTAAGTGCCTATAACCTTTCAACAAATTCAATGAAAGACACCAAAAATACAATATAGGAAAAACCCTCTATGACTTTTTTTCTAGTTTTCTTTACTGTAAGCTAATACTCAGATATGTCAAATTCTCTTTATTACTATGTTAAAGTGGAATTTCTCTGCATTACAAAAAACTTTTAAGACATTATGCAAAATAGTAGTATCAACAATTAATAGTATTAATTTCACCGTCTAGCCAATCAGCAAGGCCCTTAATCCCAAAGACCGCTTATGAGCTGCCATATAAGTGCATGCATATGCGTCTGTGTATCTCATAGGAAATCATTAGCTAAATGCTAATGGTAATTATACTTAAGCACTACCTGCTTGTATGCTTGGTCCTGAGAAGTCTTAAGAAACGACAGCACAGCAAGACGTGTGTTACCCGCCTTCAAAAGGTTTAAAGTGAAAGAACACCACACGGCCAATTTGAAAATCTGGTTTATAACAACACATACACAAATACCCAGAACAGAATTTTAAGTAGCAAAATTTAAAAAGATTTTTAAAGCAGAAGATCTCAGACCTACAAACATGAGCATTTAGGCAGTCATACCAACTGAATCCCACAAAGACCAGTGCTCCCAGCTAGTGCTTGTTGCTTAGTAGTAACAGAAAACTTCCAAATATGTTTATTTTGCCATTTGTTCCACCCCTCTGCATATGCGCCTCAAATTTCACCTCAGCATTGATATTTAACAGTATACATCCTCACTGCAGTGAAAAATAACTCAAAATCATATGCACATTTGGTAAATTGTGCCAAATCATCTCTGAAATTTCCATATATTCATTCAAATGATGCGCTCCTCTACTTTACGGGCGCAAAGCCCACTCGGTCGGCATCTCTGTCAAAGACACTGTAGTAGCGTCCAATGAAGACATCACCCAGAATCCACAGGGGTCCGGCAGGGGGAGGGATGTCCATGCCCATAAGCCCAGACAAACATATTGTCCTTCCCAGCATAGTCTCCTAAAACCAAAGTCAAGACAAAGAGTCTGAGCTGGTGCCCATCCAAGTGCTTATTAACACTTGTTCATGCATCCAGTACTGTAACAAGTATAGAGGTATTGTCTAATGCACACACTAACTTATGGGATTAGTCATAACATCAGTCTACCTCTTCTGGAGACACAATTACCTTCACTACATAGTCCTCTCCAGTGAGATTGAACTGCTTCCCCCCAAGAGTGAAGGAGATGACTGGGAGGGATGGGATCTTCTTGCAGTCAATCATGTACTAAGACAGAAGAGGACAAATTAGAATGATAGGACATCCATGTCGTTTCATTACATTAAGTGCAAATGACCTCGGCACCAATTTCATGGACATGGCTAAAATGATAGGAAATCGGCAACGCTGTGTTTGGCATCCAGTCAAATTTCCTTACCTCTCCCATAAACAAAGGAAATGCCCCGACAGCTTTCTGTAGAACACGGATCTCTTCAGCAGGGCCTGTGATGAGGGAGGTTCCCGTGTCGACAATTGCCTGGCAACCACCCTTGCACAGCATCAACTGGCTGCCAACGGCAACACTGCAAATATGGGTGTAGAGAACAGACTAAAGTAATGTGTATAAGGTAGCAGACACTGCAACCTTCAAGCCAAGCCAGACTGTTATTCTTAGTTATCTTAGGGCATTTAGAATTAGGTGATCAGTGGTCATTGTTGACACACCACAGCACACAGTGCACAACAACAAAATGTGTCCTCTGCATTTAACCCATATGTGACATCGTGACATAGCAGGGGGAGGCTAATTCAGCACCCGGGGAGCAGTGCTTGGGGGCGGTATCTTGCTAGGCAGGGATTCAAACCAGTAATCTTTCGATTACAAGTGCGCTTCCCTAACAATTAAGCCATCACTGCCCACCATTGAAGATATTTCCCATGCTAAAATGATATCACTTGGAACGATTAAACACTAACTAAAGCTTAAACTAGGATGAAACAAGTCAAGCTACTTACCCGTCCATTTTGATCTGCCAGTAAGCTTTGCGAGTGACATTCACGTAATGCAGCTCGCCGTCATAGTATTTCTCATCCGTTCCTCCAAACATCAGCTCACCGCCCACAGGAGCTTTGGGATTCCTGATGGAAAGATGTCAGCCGAGGTGACACTGTTGCTCTCACGCTTCTTAGATGCACCATTCATGTTGTCGAAGGGTATGGTTGAAAAATTTAGTCTGCTATGATTTGCTTAAAAGTAGAAGCTAGCATTTATTATTATTATTTTATTATTATGATCATCATCATCTTAAATCTAATTATAACCCAGACAAATCGTTTTAAAAACGGCTTTTTTCCCCAGAGTGGTGGATAAACTGCTTAACTCTTAATTGGCCACCTGACATGTGTATGAAACATCCAACTCGGCAGGGACAAAGCGGACCTGTTCTAATCGCTGGTATGACCCGTATGGGCGTCTCTGAGATGTGATGTACTCTGCTACTCTGATATGGTTCCTTTTAATAAATGAAACAGATTTTAATCACAGATATGATCCTTCTTTCTGATATGATGGATGGACTGGGAGGAAGAAAGCGGATAATCACGGATAAACTATCTGTCTATCCTAACAGTGCACCCTATGTCCGCCCATGCTATCCCACACCATTATTTTTTTTTAAAAAATGAAAAGGATCAGCGGAGACCTGTTGATGTAGAAAGAGAAGATGTTCTGTGGCAAAAGCTTGGCAGCCATGATGGTGTCGAAGACCGGGGTGATGCCATCAACAGAGATGGTGGGGTACGCCATGCCCAGAATGCCGTCAAACCGCGCCACGGCGAACGCGATGCCAGGCTGCTTGACAGCTTCTGCAAACTGCTGCCCACGCGCTGCCAGACCTGCCACCTAGATTTGGAGATAAGAAAAAAAAATGAACGCTAACCTAACACAGCATGCTTTGTCTGCACACAAGTCCTCTCATATACCACATACATAGCCGGACATTCACAATAACAGTTCAGATAAAGCACTTCTTCAATACGAGCACCCCACGGGATGGAAACGGTCTGTCTCCTTAACCACTACTCCACCTAAAGGTCAGACCTCAGAAATGCACTCTGACCAGTTCTGCTTTTTGGGGTGCACCACTTCGCATGAGCTTATGGCGGAACTGAAACATAGGGAATGTAGCGCCGGCATAACCCAGAAGGCCAGTGTTGACGTCACACACACCGAAACTGTGTCCTGGCTGATGAATCCAGACAGACTACCCCTGCCGTAGCGAATGGAGAATTCTGTGCCGTTCTTCACATAGGAGCTGGACTTACTGGAGTCATACCGGTGGTGGAGCCCTGAGCATGTGGGGAGAGGGAGGGGGGAAAGAGGAAGAGTGTTGCAAAGAACAGTTTCAGGTCGATTACATCACAAACTGCCAAAAGAAGAAGGCACTTCCAACCAGCCCAGAAGCACGAAGGTTTCCACAAACATGTAGAAATCATACAGCCAGCCAACTTACAGCAGGCGATATTCAGGAAGGAGCAATGAATGGAAGGCACCCAAAGGTTGGAGGAGCCAGTGTCAAAAATCACAGTGAAGTTCTGCGGGGGGGTGCCAATACTGATCACGCCAAAATACTGCATCTGAGAAAGCAGCAACAGAGGCTCATTGACAATTTTCCTTTTGCCCCGGGGAAAGTACATTTCAGTGCTTAAAAGAAAAGTATTCCTGACCAGTGAAACTACTGCACATTTCCTTAACTTACGTCCATAAACTTGGTCAAGACCTCCACGGGAAAAGCAGCAGAAGCTGAGGATTGGTCTCCATCGATTCCTGATCCATCCCCAGACACTTCGGCCCATTGCTTCGCAGCAAGCGCGCGCAGTTGCTCCGGGGAGGTGATGCCGTTATCGTAGAGAAGCCACCGCACACGGCGCGTCTTGTACAACGGTACCCTGGAAGCAGAAAGACCAAATACTGTAATACAGCAAGGTGAGCAGCCCGGTCCGGGCAAATTCCTTCTGCTTCCTGTAAACCAAGGCATCGGATTCACCTGTAGATTTATTGTACAAGTATTGCATATGATAGCAGTTATAGAAGGGCAGTGTACATACACTTGAAAACTGAAATATATTTTGTCTGGGTTCAAAAGTTCACACTACTGTAGGTCGAAACTAATAACTTTAGGAAACTCCGTGGCGTTATTTTACTTCCGCATCAAAGAGGAATTAACGGATCAAAATTTAGGTTAAGCATCGAATTAAGTTTTAGATAACTGTCATACACGGGCTATATAGTACATGTCATGCATACATAGTACACGTTTAAATTGTAAATTGGTTTTAAGTGCATAATTTTACCTTATAAGAGCATCGCTGGGAACTAAAATAAAAATCGAAACTAAAAGAAAATATAACTTATGTTGATACATTTTTCAGTCTTGGCGAAGCAGTAACAAATAAAACAGTACGATTTGCTCGCTGAATGTTAGTCTGAAATCAGACGCAACTTTGTATCGTTAAGTCAGTTTATTTATGTTGCCAATATTCGGAAGCTCTTCTTTGTTTTCCATTTTGATTGGCTGGGGCTGGTAAATATATGCAATGTAATTGGATAAATTTTTTTTGCTTCTCTCATTTCCTCGAGTCATGAGGCGAAACTTGGAAGTTCCGGAATTTAATAAAATGTTGTGCGGAGTTTGTACAGTGTTTTACACCGAATTATTTTATATTGCTGTACAATTTGCTTAAATGAAATCATTCTTGATTACGCTTGTATTTAAACGGGTTCTGTTCTTCGACAGTTTTTTCTTTCCAGGATATGTGTGTTAATATTCTCCATGTGTTCCACGCAGTTTGACTTGGTGCCCATTAGAGTGACCATATTTTGCGTTTAAAAAGGCGGACACCGAGGGCAGGACGCAAAGAGATCTGCTTCAAAGCAACAAAGATATGCACACAGGAAATATTCTGACCTTAAAAAAAGAGATGTCAACATGAAACAAAGCGAAAGCCCGGACATTTCAGACATTTTATGTTCCAAAAAAAGAAGCAAAGTCCGGGAAAAATAGAACGTATGGTCAACCTAATGCCCGCAGTGTGTGACTGTATGTACAGTAATCGATTGGGATTCTATCCAGAGTATTACCTGGGGTATGCAGAAAACTACAATTGAACAATTGTACAACAGAGTACAATTACTTGCAATTTGAGGAGTCCATTGATATCTTTTAGAGGGGGTCGTTAAGTAAATAATAATAACAAGCAATTTGTCTTAAAACCCTCAAGCTGCTTCATGAAACTGAATACGAAAGTTCAAACAAGGAGATCTAAAGAATGCAAGCAGATCCAATCACATCGATCGGGGGTTTATATAAGGAGCAAGTCTAACCCACTTCTTTGCCGTTACAGCTATTCGGTTCAACCTCCTCCTCCCCTCCA
>JAODLD010000101.1:6339858-6369768 GCA_026781065.1 Mormyrops boulengeri
CTCCCCAAACGAGCTTGATGGGCCGAATGGCCTCCTCTCGTTTGTAAATTTCTTATGTTCTTATGTTCTTATGTTCACACCAAAAGCCCCCCCCCCCATCATGCCAAGGTGAAACTTTGGCCCAAGGGTTGTATTGACACCCAGGGTGTGGGACAGGGGCCAGAGTGGGACTGAATTTCAGCCCAGGAATGTCAAACCCTAGACTGGCCTCCGGGGGGGGGGGGGCCGTCAGTATCTGTGTATGTGCATGTTCACTGGACAGCACAGAGCGCAGCTGTGGAAAAAAATACTCAGTCAGTCTGAAGCTTTTTCTACTACGCCCCCCTCCTTTGAAAGTAGCACTTTTATGCCCACCCCCATCCTGTATAAACTTGAGTGGGTAAAATTTTGTTGAGTGCGGGTGCCAGCAGTGAATTCTGTTGAGGGGTCAACATAACAAAAACATCAAATAATTGTGTCAATTCCCGACCCTCATCGCCAGCTCCCAACACAGGCTGCCCACTGGGAATTTTCCAGATTAACTGCACTGGCACTGATGGAGGTGGTCAGATAAGAAAAGTAAGAACTTATTACCCAAAATCACATCAGCAAAGATTTCTTTCATCCTGAGAAAGTGACTGGTTTGTTAATTAAATTAAATTAAATTAAGTTGATTTCATATCCACTAAGTGATTTCATGTGCAATACGTTGGATTCTCCTGAAGTTCTGCTCATCATTGAGGTTTAAGCTCGCTGGCTGATCCCCACGTTGGTTTTCTTGGAATATGTTCTGATGTTGCTAAACTGCAGCACCCTGAGTATCAGATTCCTAGCTATGCCAAGCACCCCCCCCCCCACCCCAACTGTTACCACAGCAGGGCAGGAATCTCAGAACCAGATCTTTGGCTAAAGGTGCAGACATGGCAGCCAGCAAGGGTTTGGCTTCACTGGTGTGGTGCAGGTACAGTCATGGAGCATGAATGTATGTGCGGAATCTACTTCATGGGGGTTTTGCTTAGGATTAACATTTCCTTGAGTCCAGACAATTCCTAAATTCACTAGTTCTTTTCCAATTTAGTTACATACTGACTGGCCCCCACCACATACAAACATCAGGATTCAAAAGTTAATCAGTCAATCTATTGTCAGTAGTTGCCTACGGCATATATAAAAAAAATAAGTGGGCTGGTGTACATTCTTGTGAGACACTCCTTAGTTCGTTAAGATCTTCCACATAGCATTGGATGGCTGCTAATCCAGTTCTGTTGCTTTTAAGCCGTCGTCAGCATGAATTTGCTTATTTTACTGTTAATTATACATAAACTTTTTTTCCATTACAAACTACAAAGACACACAAAATAACTTTTATGTGCAGTTGTCCATTTTCAGCCTTTGCCACTGTCCCCTATATCACCTTGCAAAATGGTTAAAGCAAACTCTGTCATAGTCCTAAGGAAAAATACAGGAAGCAATGTTGTGATTTGTGCCCTGGTGAAAGCCTGGCAAATGGAGCTTAATAACATCAGGTTGGGCATCTACTGTCAGCAGGCATGAAGTATTTCCTCAAAAAAATTGAATTTTTTTCAATCATCGGTCACAAAGGTTAAGAAGGCCAAACTTTGTAAAGGGATGTGACATTACTGCACCAACAAAACACCATATCAGAGCCAATCATTAAACAATCCAGCACTCTTGAGTGGTCCTTTTGCAGACGAGGAACACAGCTTTGTGTTATCAGTGGTTTCATAACTTGTGGGTCTGTTTCGGTGCCTAACGAGGCAACTCAACAGTGACTCCTAACCAAACACAAAGAGGCTCTACAAAGCCACACATCTCAAATGACATTGCTGCCGAGCGGACCAAGGCATCGTGGGGAGACTTGCTTGCTGGCGAAAACACGGTCTTTAATAGCAGTCCTTAACAGGACTATGGCAGGCACCCAGCGAGCACTGAACCAAATACTTGTATACTGAGCGGAAACACAAAGCTGTCAGATGCCGAATTGTAGGGTGCAAAGACGGTGAGAGGTTTACACAAGCTAAATACACACGAGGATCAGACAGGGTACACACAAGACATGGGCAAATACATGCGTGACAATAAGGAAATTCAACCATTAACAACAGAACAGTACAACAAGGGCTACTTACAATTACATGCGGGGCATGCTGGGACATGCTCCCCGCCAGCGCTACACTATGAAGACCCCAACGGCTTAGGTGGGGGGGCAACCAGGGCTGTCATAGAGCCGGCTATAATCAGTGTTGCTCTGGCAATTGCGGAAGAAGATGGACTGCCGCACTCTCAGAAAAAAGGTTAAAGTTTGCATCTTTTCTTGTCACTGGGGGTGTACCCTTGTATTTGTACCCTTTCGGGTACAGAAATGGACACTGAGGAGCATCCCAAAGGTACAAACAGCATTAATGTACCATCAATAGTACAGAAATGTTCCTCAGAGTCAATTTCTGTTCCTTAAAAGGTACAATTACCTACAGCTAAGAGTACAATTGGCAGACCCAGGAGCGTACAGCCCCAGTGACAAACAAAGATACAAATTTTTGTTCTTTTTTTCTGAGAGTGCAGTGGCAGGCCAGACAGGGCCATCTGCCTAGATCGCTAACAAGGTCTGTGGCAGCAGCAACAAGAAGAAGCTGGAGATTAAGGTCAAGATGGTGTCCATAGACAAAAACTATGGCAGCATGTGGTCCATGCTCATGGACAAATCTGCACTGGACTTAAACATGCACCTCATAAAAGAAGATTCCCATAACCCGAAGACTGATGACCAGATCAAACTTTCCAAAACGATCTGAAGGCTAAGCAGAGAGGTGCAGGCGGAGCTGAACAAGCTGATGAGCACGCAGATACCATTGCAGTTTGGTGATGCAATGAAAACTGAACTGAGCGTGAAATACTGTGATAATTCATACTTAATATACTGACATTTGTATTTCTTTTAGTCCTTGAAATGTATCTTGCATGTTTTCAGATAAAAGAACATTTTAAAACATAATATATAAATGGCAAAGATAATTTACCAAGGTATATCATGTGAACAGTTGGTGTTGTTCATAATAAATGAACAAATAGATTACATATATATTATTTAAGGGCAATACGGTAACTCAGTAGTTAGATAGCCCTGTCACGTCGCACTTTCCAGAGCTGTTACGTGAAGTCAGCCTCCACTGTGTGGTTTATAAATACGTCTGTCTTTATTTTTAATATTTACACCTGCACGGCAGCCTTGATTGCCTAATTTTCAGTTTTGTCCTGAGGAAGCTGAGGAATACAGCTTTGGGTTTTCATAACTTGTGGCTCTATTTCAGTGCCTTAATGTGCAATATCTAAAAACATCCAAATCAACTGTGACTCAGCACAAAACACATTTTGCTGTAAATACAGTGATATCCTATTTAAAACAGTTTAGGCTTAATTGGCAGATTTCTGTTATACTAAAATAGTATCTAAACAATTTGCAGAAAACTTCAGCTATGCAGAAAATGGAAGGAATTACATCTTACTGCATGAGTTAACGTGTGTTAGTAAGGTTGGATGTGTGATAGAAAATGCACGATGCCCCCTGCACATCCCAACCAATAAAAAAAATCCCAAATAATGAATAAATCAACTATATCTAGAACCAATAAACACACACCTGATAACCAACTGGCAGCAGTGAGAATGGAATAAAGCTTCTGTCCATTTTGTCCATTTTTCTGTAAGTGATGCTTTGTTAACTAACCAAAGACTCTAAACCCCTGTCAAACAGGCAGGGTCCTTTCACACATAAACGATTTGGAAGGATTTAACAAGGCACACCCAACATCTTTTGTAATAAATAGGCCAAATATACGAATGTCAATGAATTGAATTTCCCTTAAGTACTTATAAGCGCGCGACAGGAACTAGTACCACGTGACTTGGAGCGCCGGCATCCGACTTCGGCACTCCGCCATGCCATGTTCCTTTTCTATGAAAAGGCGTTCCGCAGCATTGCAAAGATCTACCAACGCCCAACAATTCAACCCGCCAGACTAGTCGTGCGTGTCTTGTAGCCGCCAATTAAGGATTAGTGTGAAAATACTTCTACGCCTCAATTTACATCTTTGATACGATGCCAAGCGGACCATCTAGATATATCAAGTCGTTGGTTGACAAATAAAACAATCAGCTATATTCCATGGATGTTTTACAGCGGAGAAAACTTTACTTCCTGGAGCCGACATGCTTATTTGCATCCCCGCCGACGGGCACCACCTGACCTCAGTGTCCAATCATCGTCGAGCCTCATGTACGCGTCTGTGACATGATGTAAGCTGCTATGATTAAAATGTAGAGAGTTTTTGTTCTTATTATAGTTCATTTTCGATTGACTGACACCTCTTTTCTATTGAATAGTTGCGACATTATCATCAGTTCCCAGATTGTATCTGGCTGCTTATCCAATATACATTCCTCTCCTGGGTGCGCAGTTTGCCCTACAACGAAGGTTGTGGTACTAGAGTTACCGTTCCACTGAAACATTAGCAATTTGACATAGTTTAACTAAAAAATTAATGGAAAGTGGCAGTCCGCAGTATACATTAATTCAATCACAAGTTGTGCATCTTTTAGTGAAATGGACGAAAAGACGCGGGAATACAGTGTGATGTGACAAAAATGAAGTATGTTTAGTTATATCAACATTTTTGAACAAAATATAAATGCTCCCCTTTACAATGGAATTACGATAAATAAAGAAATAGAATCAAACTCACCAGTTATAAATACCATATTTATACCCTAGTTATTTATTCTTTCCCCTCGGGGAAATTCTTCCTGAAACTAAATGACCTTTTCAAGTACATTCTGGTGAAATGTGAGAAGTGAGCTATTCGTTACTCAGTAGTACCCTGCTGGATCAGCAAACCACTCATTTTAATCCAAAATAATAGATATGGTTCGAAGTAGTACAAACATTTTCCTAAATCAAATGGAAATTTTCCACTAGGATACATATTAAATTTTAATTAGCCGGTCTTTGTTCGAAAAGGACTTGATATTACTTCATAAATTAAAATATACAGTGTACGCATCCCTTAAGGTTTTCTTCTCGTTACGTGTTAAATATATAGATTCAAGCTAGGTCACTTGGTTCAGAACTGATTTATCCACACTGCTTGTTAAAGGTGTTCTAAAACTCAAGGATCTTAAAACAAACATAACAAATGGCGCATTTATTAAACAACAACGGTAATCTTGAGAAGACAAACACAATTAGACGAGAATAGTGTCCAAACTTCTGTTAAAATTCTTTGAGCGACACGTACTTCCACTCAATTAGTTAGATTTTGAGGCAAAAGAACTAGTTGTTACATTACTACCTCTATAACACTCATGAATTCAAAATATGAATACAATAGTGATTCATCTGTCGTTTTAAAAAAATATTGTAACGAAGGAAACCAAAATATTTTCTATAAAATATACTGTGTCATCTACCCTCTCCCACCAATAAACTTTCATATTTTAACACGGATATGGCTTCAGGTTTTTTTTTGTCAAAGTTACGGGAATATCCCACAATGTTGTACTTATTTACATATTTAACCTACATTGGCTCGTTTGCTTAAAATAGGTCGCAAGGGAAAATACAGACAAAGCTTTTAAGGTGATCGCGGACTAATACTGAGAATACCAGTTGAAGCGGAAGGTTACTGTGGGGTGCATTGCTACTGTATAAATACTCGTGTGAGTTCAGTGTTTTGTGTATTACCTAGGAAGTCGAAGAAGAAGCAGTATTTAGTGTTTAGAAGTATATGTGAGCGCTTTGGCTCCCGGCACGAAAATGGCAAAATAACGATTTGCAGCCCAACAGCGGTGAACCCAACAGTGCAGCGGTGCAGTGCACTGGCTTTATATTTGGAAAAAATGGCGTAAGTATTTTTGGTATTATCTGTTGACCGGATGTCATTTAAATACTGGTTTATGTAGGTCGAGACTGTCTTAACAAAGGGCTTTTTTACATTTATCGCTAAAACCGTTGATTATCTTAATTTATTGAGGAAAAGAATGGTAGTGAACTGACTGCTGTACAATAATAATAATCGATACTTTATTGATCCCCGCGGGTAAATTGTCCTTACGCCTCCCTCAACTTGGTCTTTGTAGAGTAAGCTGTCCGAGCAACGTGGCAAAACCAATATGGCGTGTATCTCCTCTTCCCGTACAAGGGCGTTACATTACAGTGTAAATAAAATGGCGAGAAGGAAACTCCGCCTGGCGGGCTCGCGCCTGCCATGAGATACGTCAGCTTTACAGTAACTGGGTGATTTCCGGAAGGCGGAGCATCTTAGGTCATGACCATATTTGGTATTTTAGCCTGTTTGAGGGCGGGCTTGTCGGAAAGACCGAGCCAACACCAAGAACGTCGTACTCTAGCAATGTATATTAATATGCCTGAAATTAACACGTGTTATTAATGATATTGTTGGCAATGTGGCCATTACAGATATTTGTCCCCTCTTCTAAATGGATTATTTACTTATCATGAAGACAATAAGTGGATTGTAACATGTTTCTTATAATATGAAGATACTGTCTAAGTCCAAAACTGGTATCCAACTTTAATTATTATACAGTGTGATGTGACAGTGTTAGGCTTTATTATCTAATGATGGTTGACATTATAGTTATGTAGTATTTGGATTAATGTACAGTCCCACAACCTACCCATTCACCGTATTCTGACTTTTCCCTGCAGGTCTCTCAAAGCGACCAACAGCCCTGCTGCAGTCGACAGCATAGCAGAATCCCTCGACTCCTTGTCAGCCGACGACTCCTTGCTTTTGCAACCACAGTTACCACTGTCTTGCGTTTCACTGATCCCTGTGCTTGCCTGCCATGTCTCTGAGTATGGAAGCCGGCCTGGAGGATGTGGGGGCCCTGTTCTCGGGGTCCTCATTTCTGATGGCTGACCCCTTTGGCCCCCTACTGGACAAATATGAAGAGAAGCCTTCTTTAGAGGGGCCTATATCTCCCCTCTCTTTCTCTTACCCTGATTCTACCTCTTCACTCCCTTCTCTCTTCCCTCCTTCCTCACTACCTTCGCTTCTGGGCAACAAGGCTGGGGATGAACTACTGGCCCTCTCATGGCTGTCTGAAGAGTTTCTGGATGCTCCCGTGAGTGCAGATAATGGCCGAGGTGAGGATTTTAATATAAATTGGCCTTGATTCTGTGCCACATGGGATTACTAGTCAGTCTTTTATGAAAATTCTAGTGCCTCAATGGCTAAAATATGCATTGCTGTAAGAATATAAACTAGTTCTGAATTTAAGTGCCATACCTTTATATGAGATTGAACTGACTTTCTTTTTCAGAGGATGCCTTCTCTGGAATGGACTGGATGGCAGAGAAGATTGACCTCAATGAATTTGACCTGGATTCCTTGATAGGTTCCTGTGATTCGGATGAGTCTCCCAGCTCCCCGGAAGATCTCATTGCTTCTCTTGAGTCTGAAATGGATCTCGATCCCCTTCAATTCCCTTCTCCTACTTCCCAGGAAGAGCTGGGCCTTGCACTGCCAAGTATCAGTTCCCTGCCCCCCTCTCAGGATGAGTTTGTTGTCAAGTTGGAACCAGCTTCCCCAGCCCCTTCTCAGTCACCCTCACCTACTCCATCGTTAACCTCAACTCTCACCTTGGAGCTGGGCAGTGAGGTGGATGTGTCTGAAGGTGAGAAATCGGCTCCCTCAGAGGGTGCAGGTGCACCCCAGATAGTTCTCTCACTTCCAACACCCCACTTTGTCGTTGTCCTGGCACCCAAAGAAGAGGAAGGAGTCTTGGGTGTGGTGCCAGTCTGCTCAGAAGACCTCTCTGATGGTGACAGCGGGGTAGGTTCTGACACTGGTTCTCCAGAACACAGCCCCTGCCTGAGCTCACCGGTTCTATCAATCAGCTCCCTGACCACAAAGCCATACTCGCGTCCAGTTCCTGCTGTGCAGTCATCAGTGACCGCCAAGGTGAAGTCCAATTCATCTTCTCCAAAAGGGGCGGAGAAGAAGCTGAAAAAGATGGAGCAGAACAAGACTGCTGCCACTCGATACCGTCAGAAGAAGAGAGCTGAACATGACACGCTGAATGCAGAGTGCAGTGAGTTGGAGAAGAGGAACCAGGAACTAAGTGAAAAGGCAGACTCTCTGAGTAAGGAGATCCAGTATCTCAAAGATCTCATTGAAGAGGTGCGGGCTGCCAAGACCAGAAGAAATAATGCCTGTAAAGATGCATCGTAGGTCGAGGAAGGGCCCAAGTGAAGAACCCACCGTTCTGTAGAATAGTGTCATTTGCTCAAAAAAAAATAATAAACTCCA
Source organism: Mormyrops boulengeri (assembly GCA_026781065.1). Taxonomy (NCBI): domain Eukaryota; kingdom Metazoa; phylum Chordata; class Actinopteri; order Osteoglossiformes; family Mormyridae; genus Mormyrops; species Mormyrops boulengeri. Next base: position 6,348,189 of record JAODLD010000101.1, read on the forward strand.
GTACAAGGTTAATTATCGGGGTTAATTTGTCAGCTTTTCCAGTTTCCTCTACATTTTGTAGCTTTCCATTTTTGTTTGTTCTGAATGTCCAGTAAGGGGTCACATTTCACACCTTTGTTTTGTAAAGTGCATTACTTGAATTTATTTAATAAGAACCGTTTCTGTACATAGTACATGTAGTGCCACTGTTTGCTTGTAAAACGCATCTTTTCTAATAAAGCTTTTCTGAGACATTTCAGTCTGAAAATCAGTGTTTTCCCTCAACATCTGAACAGTATATAAACTTATTTTGCAGTACATCCTTATATCAGTAGCATGGACTCAAACGTTCCAAGTGAATGAATAGGGCTGCTGTGTGACTTGATTTTAAAGTAGTTACAGATGGGTGGGGCTGGGGGCATCCTTAAAGTCAATTTAAGTGCTTGTGGTCACCAGCTGAGAGTATGAGTTTTCAGCTTTTGAATAGAAGGAAATTCCAGTATAAATTTCCCTAGGTCTCATAGCATGTCTGGTAAGACATCTGCTAGGGAGGTGCTTCTAAGAAGGAACTAAACTTAGGAGAAGCTGGAATGTGGAACTGAAGACGTCTTTCTCTCCTAACCCTCAGCTACGCTAACAGCTGCGTTGCTTTTAATGCAAGTCACACGAGTATGTCTGTGCTAGTCTCTACTAAGCAGCTATATTGAACAACTATTCCTAAAATACATCAGCTCTATAAGTAGCCTTTTAATACTGGTTGATCCTGTATCAGGTTTATGTCCTTGTATCGAACGCATGAAATTTAAAGTCTGGGCCTGCGGTTCATCAAGCAGATAAGTCTCGTATTCCCATTACGCCAGTTGCCCCAGTTGAAATCGGTAACAGGATACGTAACTGAACGGTGCTTTTGGTGGAACTGATCTAGGCATACTGAAATCTCAAATTATTTTCATTTTATGTTTTCGTTGCAGTCTAATAAGATCATTTAACTGGCTTGTCCCTATGTATAAAAAATCTCCTCTGGGATCAATAAAGTTTAATCATATCTGATCTTAATTCGCGGAAGTTTCACGGCATACAAACGTCTTTTCTTGTGGAAACTAAGTACCCACAAGCACATAACGATAACCTATCTGTGAACCCCGTTTGCTATACTTTACAACTGTGTTAGCGTATTTATTAAAACACTGTAAATTATTTAACTAATAATAAAGGAATATAGAAACTCTACAAAAAAAGCTCCAACTCGCGCGATAAGGGGACCGGAAGCCCGCGCCCATCGAGAGGCGGACCTTTACTTGCGTGCTGTCACGTGATTTCCGCGGGATCGTTCCCAGCCTCTCATCATAGGAGAATTTGCGGGATGTCAGACTAATAATAAAACATTAGGCGCCACTAAACCTTTTCCGAAGACACCACACCACTTTAAGTGCGATTCGTAGTGTATGTTTGTAACTAAATTGATACGAAGGTGAGTAACGCGAGTTTCGTTTTCTGTAATTTGTAATGTTTCTCAGTTCTGAGAGGCCGTGAGGCTGTCACGTGTGATTTCACGATAGTAATATTAGGATACCATGCACTCTGGACAATATAATATAATAGTATTTTCCAGACTTCCCACTTAGCGTTATATATTTCAGGGAAGCAGTTGAGGGGCTAGACAGTAGTAAAATTTTGGGCGAGGTTGCAGGGGTAAAACTTCCACCACCACTGAATAGCAGAAGGACAGATGTTGCATCATATTTTGTGACCGTCGTACATGTTCACGTGTACGAGCCCCCTGCGCATTTCACGTATCGTAATTATTTTACCATTTTCATTTAACGTACCACAGTTAATTTAACTTTTTCAAGGCAGCAGACTTTTTTAGGCAGCAGCGTTTTCACTTCCTGTTCCGTCCTCGTGTTTCTTAGTGTTGCCTCAGGAGCTATGATTGGAAATAACTCTTCTGCATGTTCTTGGGTCATTCCATGTCAAATCATCACACTTTCGGACCTCATCGTCACGGATTTTAACGAAAATTGACACTGATTTTGTCGCATGAATATTCTGCTACTGCTAACAGCATTGTAAGAATCTGGTTTTGATACACATTTCACATAAGTATTGATATCTCGGCACCAACTCAAAAACCAAAGACCAATTTTCTGGATTATGAGCTAGTTTTAGTAAAAAAATTCTCAATTTTGAAATGTAGGTTTTTTCGTTATTGAATTTTTTATATTTTAATCAGTTATTACATAGTAATTATTTGTATGGGAGTGGCATATTTTTTATCAATCAATCTACAGAGCTGGACAATGATTTTAAAACAATATAAGGACAATTTATGTGTAGCTTATATTAAGGTAAATATAGCCAGTCAAAGTCATAATCCCCCCCAAAAAAGTTAAAAATTTGTTCTCTTAAATCTCCCTCAATATTGATCCAAGACACGCCCAATTTCAGTTTCATGCGTTACTCATGTGACCAAATCAGCATGCCAAGTTTCGTTAAAATCCGTGACGATGAGGTCCGAAAGTGTGATGATTTGACATGGAATGACCCTCTTTCAAAATCAACATTCGCAAATTATATAGTTAGCAAAAAGAGTGGGTAATTTTGAGCTGTGAAACATATAGCCAATGTTGCGACTATTTCCCACGATTTCTCGCCTTTATGTTTAATATATTTATTTCAAAAGGGGGTGCGTGCAAGCTAAATACTAATATCGGCCAAGAACATATCCATGTACGTAAATGCAGATGTCAAACAAATGAATGTTTTAAAACGACAAGATATTATGAAAAGTTATTCTTTTCAGTTTTTAAAATCTTTCTTTCTGTTTGTGTATTTTACGTTTTATTTTGTATATTTTGCGCAGACGATTCGTGCACGTGAACAGGAACCTTGCGTTCATTCCCAATAACACGTGAAACCGCGCCTCGGGAGTCACACATTACTAAGTTATAATAATGCCACAAAATACGGTGTAACAACGGAACTTCCAGGAGAGCTGGGATGTCTGATTTTGTGAGCCGTCAGCCCTTTCCAATTCATTGGTGGTTTTTCAAATCACTTGTATTAGATCTTGGATTGAAATCTTGAACTATAAGATATTTTTTTTGTTCTAATTTATCTAGTATCAATATTACCATTAATAGGAGTGGCAGCAAATGTAACAGATGTGAATGTCCTCTGGTTGTGGTTCATTTAAGGGAAGTGTTTTTGATATCTCTACTCTTCCCAGGATGGCATTCCTGAGCTCCACTGCTTATAAACATCATTTGATTTGGGAAACAGACCAGCTGGTTGCCTTCCTACACCCTGAACCCTGGACCCCAGGAGCTGCGGTCCTGACTCAGAGATCCCCCAGCGCGCCCAGCAGCATTTTTCACTTGGCAGAGACAGATTTTCTGTCTATGCTGCTGGGGGCACGGGTGGTGGCGGCCCTCCTTTGTGAACGTCTTTCAGTGCAACGTTGTGCGCTGGTATTCAAACCCGAGCCGGAGCGGCCGGCTCACATCCGCGTGCTGCCCCTGCATGGGCTGGATCCCAGCTGGAGGCCCCACTTGGCCGCGGAGGAGGACTTCCAGCCCCACGATCCCGGTTACTGTACCTCCAAATGTGGGCCACGCTGGCAGGATGCAGAACTGGAGAAGATCCGGGGCAAAATTCGGGCTAAGCTCCCAACTCCTGACGCGCCTCCAGACTACAGTTTCCTGGGCGACCCCTCTCATGACGGTCTCTTCTCCCGCATTGTGCGCGGGGAGGAGCAGCAGTGGCGGGTCTGGGAGGATGAAACCCATGTGGCCTTTCTCACACCTTTCCCCAGCGCCCCAGGCTTCACTGTCCTGGTGCCCCGCCAGCCACTGACCAGTGACATCTTCCGCCTGGATGAAGATGACTACAGGGCTTTGGTTCTGGCCGCACGCAAGGTGGCTCTGCTGCTCGAGGAGGGGCTGGGCGCCTGGGGGGTCGCTCTCATCTTTGAGGGCTTTGAGATTGACTATGCCCATGCCAAGCTCATTCCCCTACTTACTCCACCTGATGGGTCTGTACCCAGATCTGCCCCTGAGTACTGCCCCACCTACCCTGGATATGTGACATCAGTTGATGGCCCTGCGGCCAGCATGGAGATCCTTAAAGATCTCCATCTAAAAATAACTCGGACATAGCTGCATATAATAATTCATTTTGAATTAAACGGTTCTGTTGTTATAACTGTATACAGTGTCCTGGTGAGCCTAGAACCTGTTCCAGCATACATAGAACACATGGCACAAGGCAGGCTGATTGGGAAGATTTATTATTAATAATAACATCTTATTATTATTGATAATAATTATCTTATTATAATGTTTGTATAATATTTTGTACCCATGGTCTCAAAGTTGTATACACACCACTCACAAGAAAATCAATAGCAACTTCAAGAATGACTTTTATTTGTTGTTTATGTCATATTTGTTTGGGAGTTTGACTCCTGTCCCAGTTCTGTCTCGATGGGGATGTATTATGGTTGGAACTCCAGCCAAAGAATGTGTGGATATGGGGTCAGGTGCAATGCAGAGAATCTGGACGACGGATTGAGTTGATTATCATTAAGTTACAAAATTAGTATAAAATATTTCCTGTGTTGATCTGGGACTATACTGAAGAGGTTATGGTGGTGGAGAACTAGCGCTGATGTACTTGATTGGTTTCAATGGAATAATCTGTTATATGGACCAAATCATTGCTGTCAGTGGTTCTTATTAAGCAGAAGGCAGCGGTCGACAAGCCGGATCCTGCAGTGCCAGTATCCTGCAGGTTTTCCATCCTACCTGATCTCAGGGGAATAGTCAGTCGGAATAGTCACTGGGTTTAATTGAAAATAATTTGCTTGATTTTTTGAGCTGCTTAAAACCAAACATTACATTTGCAGAGATCCACTCACTTTTGAAGTAAATAGTATAATGTTCAGTTTTTTTTTTTAACATGAATCAATTAATCTAATTGCTTATTAAATTCCAGGAGCTTTCTTCAGCTTGCTGCTCTGTCTGCATTACGTGAGAATTATTCTCTTCTACCGCCCCCTAGTGGTGCAGAATGCATTGAAATTCTGTGAACTGAAGAATCTTTTGACGTTGCAATCCATTTAGCACTTGTATATTTTAGCACAGCATTGTTTACACTAACCGCTCCTGCACTATATTAATTAAGAGCAAATATGTGTATTCATGTTTCACAAATGGGTTATGGATTTAATGTATCCATTTTTGATTTTGGATAAAATTTTCTGCGAAATGAATAAAGTATGACCTTTGATTTATAGCAGATTATTCCGGCAGGTCTGGTCTGATTGCTGCTAAAATTTCGACAGTTTTTGACAGAGCACTAAGTTTTCCAGAAGGCTAAACACTTTCGAAAATTACTTTGACATTTTAACTCTGTGGAAGAACACGTTGGTAATTCTGAGAAGGCAAGTCAAACAGCGTAATACCATAAAGGAAAACTTCATATTATTTCTAATAATAATGTGTATTCAACTTCTAGAATAAAAGACTCATGAGATATACATCATTCATTTTTATTTGACAATGTCGTACTGAAATCAGTGTCAAACCATTAACACATTCTTTCCAGAACAGCTTTTCACATTGAATACACTATTATAATGAACATAATTATTTTAATTCAGAATTTTAGTTGCCCAGTACTTCTGTTTGAACTACTTGAGTCATTCAGTTAGGGGTTGGTTCACATTTCACACAGTTCACAGTTCTAAATTAGAAATATCTTACGTTTAGATTCTGACACAGAAATAGTACATATTTTGCAATATGGTACATTAAATATCAATTTCTATAGATAATTTTCTAGAAGTCTCTGTTTACTTCAAGTATTGACATTTACTACCACTTTTTTATCACTTTTTATCACATCTTTTGAAATTTACAAAATCCAATTATACTATTCACGATACCCAGTAACTGATGTCAGGTTCTGATAATTAACTAGGTACCGCCTCAGTGTTTGAGGGTCGGGTCCTGCAGCCTTGTTTAAATCTGCATAAAATAGTCAGATGGCGCTTTTATTAGTTTGGACCATTTACTAAAATTGGAATTATTAAATTGCTGAAATATTTTTTATCATTTTAAAATTCAACCCTGATTTCTGATTCATGAATATTTTAAAATTCATCCCTGATTTCTGATTCATGAATATTTTTAAATAACACATTCATTAAAATATGTATCATATTATGTATTACAATTTCAGAGAAATATTGTTCTATTTTTGTACTAGTCCTGATGGACTGAATTATTAAACCATGAAAATTTGTTGAAAAGTTAAAAAATTCAGAATCTGAAGAAAATATATATGTCAATTTTTTATATATAAAAAAATTATATTTTAAGGAAAACAAGGCATCATGTTTCAGTAGTATGCTCTGCCTTGAAAGCAACATCTCTAAATAAACACTTTATTTATAAAATTATTAATTATGAAGCTTACCCCATCTGTCCGAGGATCCGAACATTTCAGCTCTGCTGACTCCTAATTAATCCCACAGGGTCTCAACTGCCGGCCCTAATTAGCTATCTGTTAACATCTTAATTATTATGTGGGAAATTACTCCTGGGATGAAAAAATCTGAAAACTTGGTGGCTCCTGTGGATAATGTGGGATAAACAAGTTCCTAAGAAGGGTGAAATGAACAAGACTCAATCCTTACCTTCAAAAATGAAGCTTTAGTCTTCCAACTAACCAAAGCTAATGCTACATATATATAATTGTTAATCTTATATGTATGTATGAGTAATCATGCAATAATCAGAACAGAATATGGATATGGAAGAGATCATGATAAGTTTCCTTCAGCAAAAAGCTGTACAAGAATTGACCCGCTGGGTATCAGCTGAATCAGGCAATAATATTAACAGGAATCTTACTTGTACTGGACAGGAAGTGACTGGCTGAGGTTTGGCTGGATCAAGCAGTAACATGAACGGGATTCTTGCTTAGACTTCGGCAGCGTGTACAGCCACGGAAGTCCAAAAACGTCATCTTGGATATGTACAGCAGAGGCTCGATGCTGCAACTAAGGTCCATGATGGAGAAGACTACTATGATGATCTTGCAGTTGAAAGCAGCAAAGCTGTAGAACCTGGAGAAGGGGAAGAGTACCACAGGGGGCAGGTATAGGGCCACAATGATGGCCAGGGCGATCATCACCATCCTGAACGCTCTCTTCTTCGTCGGGTGCATCTCCTCTTTTCCAATCACCGAGCGCCTCAGCACCCAAATGATAGAGATATTGCAAAAGACCATGATGCTGAAAGCCAACAGGATTAGTCCGGCAAAGACTTCATTGATGGTATTGTCGTTCACGATGGACTTCGACAGGGCAAAGGCTAGGGTTAGGGCCCATACAAACAAAGACAAAGCTATTCTGATTCTGTTGTCCCTGACTCTACTGAAGACGATCGGATGGACCACAGCTACATAGCGGTCCAGGCAAACACACATGAGGAAGAGAGGAGTGACATCCTTGACCCCGTACGCTAATCGTTGGAAGTACCAAATCCGGTCATCACCTAGTAGGATACGGTTTACCAGCTCGATGGGAGTCACTAAGCCAAAAAAGGCGTCAAGAAGCGCCAGGTTGAAGATGAAGATGTCAGAGGTGGATGCGTCAGTCTTCTTCTTGGTCACATGCCGCATAACCATCACATTTGCGGGGACACCCACTACCATGTTCAATACCTTAACAAAATAAAAGAAAACAAAACCATAAGGCTCTGATTTGCACACATCAAACTGGTACCAGAGAATGGGTCCAGAACTCAGAGTGGTGCTGTTGGCTGGATGACTGTCGTCGACAGAGATGTTCATTCTTTCACGACGTGCTGTGATCTTGAAGAAGGATCCTTAAATAGAGAGAGATGTTTATTACTTTCAGCACATTCTTCACTCTGCATCTGCTGTTTAAAATCATAATTATATATAAACAATTTACAGAAAGATGAACATTTTGTCTTGCTTCACACCACATTAAATTTCATAATGTAATCAAAACAGAAAACGGTAAAACCATGGTATTATTGTTACCGTTTCATTCTCATATTTTTATAATTTACTGTGTCTCTACAGCGGCATCTCCAGAGATAATTTCATCAGAACGTTCTCATACAATCATTGTTCAGTAAATGACATACAGTACTTATGGCCATATTAAGCATGGTGAACTGTGCTGTGCTGCTATATTTAAATACCCTAAACAAAAGCCTTACCTGAAAGATAGGAATGTCTTTCATCAGAGTTTCTGCTAACACTATCTTGGCACGCTTGTGGTCCTTTTCTCAGTATAGTACAAGTTCACATGGGGTGAAAATATATAAGTATACTCTTGGGAGAACAATGGAAAAAAATATTTTTAACAGTAACCAACCAGATTAAGAGTGAAATGGTGCAAAGTTTCCTGTCTTTGGTGGTGATGATGTAATCCCCTTTGTACTCGATCAGCATTGGTCGATATTTCTGGTGTCTAGGTCTGTGAGAGTGTGGGGCGTTGAGCAAAGCTGCCTGTTTATCACCCACCTTCGTGGTAGGGCCAAGCAAGGGCAGGGGTGGTTGGGGTAACTGAGAGCAGATACCCCCATCCCATCACTGCTTGCTGTTGTTCACTGACGCAACTGAAGCACTGAGCACAATGTGCGGGCAAAACAAGTGATGCAACTCAATATGGATGCTCAGGTGAGATATTTGGTGTAACATGTCGTAATGTGTTACATGCGCATGACATGGAGGTGTGACAGAGTAGGCGCACTTGGGACTGGATTATCAGGTGGACTGTAAGAAAAGCACCTTTCGGGACACACAATCGTAACATGTCATGCAAAAAATCGCTCATTATCTTTGACCTAAGTGGGCTGGGCATTGCCTGAGATGAAGTGCGAAGCCCACAGACAGGGTGAGTTAGGGGACGACATGGATTTCCACTGAGTTCTCCATCATCGCATAGATATGTATTATTAGATAGTTATTGTTATTTAGATAGTTGCTATCTTACCCAAAGAAGCGTTTGAATGTCTGACCAGAGGCAGATCGTAGGGGTGCCCAGAGATTTCCTCAGCAGAAGGATGCCCCCCCCCTCCCCCATTGCAAAAAAAAATCACAGACAGCAAATATCTTCTGGCTCTCATAAATGTATTCTGGCTTCACCTAATAACCTCAGCCCCAGTTGTGTTGAGGAAGGCTGTCAATGCGTGCGAGAACGCCATGGTGTGCTTTCGAGAAGGAACAGCCCATTTGGGGAAACCAGACAGAGTACGGAGCGCAAAGCTCACATCAACAGCACGGCGAGAGAGTTTATGAAATCTGAAGTTATTAATAAACACAAATGAAGCGACAAGCAAAGTGACCCAAGAAGAATGTCGAACACAAACACACAGGAACTACAGAACACAAAAAGGTTCGACTGGATTAGAAACAGCGTCAGTCGTGTAATCATAATATTTGTCTGCACTCACAGTCCATCCTGCCCACAGTCTTAGCAATAAATTAAAACATTCGTACGACACCTTCATCTCAGCAAATAAGACATTACTCTCAGAATACAACAGAGCATGACCTAATAACCACAACCACTGCCAGATGATTCAATGCTGTGTTTGTATAACTCGTCACCATGGAAACTGAATCACCATTCAGCTCATTTAAGTCGTGAAGTAAATCGATATGCCTCTCAGGCCTGTGTTTCTGCTTGGTTTTCTTTGGCGTGTATATCACACTGAACAGCTTCTCTTGATCAATTTCTGGATGCTGGAGGAGACACATTAACAAGAGAACAGCATATATAATCTACTTTACATTACCATTCAGCAATATGCTGAGTGATATTTGCCACTACTTGATAGCATGCGCCGTGGATGTTGGTATTGATTGTAATGTATGAGTTAGAAAGGACTGCATTTGCCTATAATATTTTCAACAGGCTTGCATGCTGTGCGTCCTGAACTTTCTGCGATATGCTCCAGGCTTGCAGAAACTGTCTACTGGATACATGGTATGGATTTTGGACACTGCTTAGCTGTTAACACATCACAAATATATATTTTACTATTTTGTCTCCAGTTCTGGTTTACAATGCTCCTCAAGATGGGAAGTCTTCCCATCTTCCTCCCACCATTGCTGCCACACGTCACAGGCCACAACAATGAAATGTGTCCTGCGCATTTAACCGATATGTGACATCATGACATAGCAGGGGGCAGCAGTCCCTCAGTGGTACTTTGCTGAGCAGGGATTTAAAGCAGCGATCTTATAATTCCAAGTGTGCTTCCCTAAGCATTAGGTCACCACTGCTCCTGGTAGCATAATTACCAAGAGTGGGGTTTGAACCCACACAGACACACGTCCATTGGATCTCATGTCCAACACCTTAACCACTCAGCCATCCTGGTTACAGTAAATTGTCCTTTGTGTCACTTAGCTTTCCTTCTGGAATCTAAAAACATGCAGTTTACTGGCGTCGCTGTATGTGACCGTAGCGTTAACGCAATGTGTTCGTGACCCCGGTGATAAACCGGAACCTTACGTCTTATACTATTGGACTTGACTCCTCACTCTCCGCTCATGTATGTCTACGGGTGCAACGTCATGTAATTGTTCTTCCATTATCTGATGTTTTGCATTTAACTGTATCCTGTATGTGATTGTTTACAGTCGTTAAAAAAATTCTTGACTTCTCGCTATAAAACACTCCTCTGGCAACTCCCAACCTAAACCAATAGCAAAGCTTCACACGGGAGTTTTCGAATTCCAACCAATCAGATCATTGCTTTTGTTAAAAAAAAAAACCGCGGAGGGCGTCCAATTAGCGCGCAGTAGCAGTTTTTCAAAACGACGCCCGCCATTTTGATGTTGTTGTAGTTAGTCGTCGGATCGAAGTAGTATAGTGAGTTTAAAACTTTTTTTAATATCGGATATTCTACCTGTAGCAGGTAAGCTTAATGTATTAGGTATCTCAGTTTGGCAGATTTTCGATGAATTATCTGTTTAGCCGTGACTTTGGGCTTTTGGAATGTCACTATACTCGGCGAGCGTTTTGTGTTCACGCATGGATATATAGCGATTGATCTATATTTTACACCTTTCTTAAGGTTTTTCGGACCTTGATTCCGAACAGGGGAAGTGCCCCGTTGGAGCAGAGTTATAGCCACTGTTCTTGCTGGAATATTCGCGTTAAATGTCGTTTGAAGTGGTGCTGAAGATACCAAACAGCCTGGGTGTCGGGCTGACCATAACCTGACAGGGATGGGGCGACATATTCCCAAACCGGGACGCTTATGTGGCATGTGCCTGCTACACACACACACACACACACACACACACACACACACACTTTTTGTGCATGTTAAAACTGGGGCATTATATTTCAGTTATTTCTCTGGACACCTGAACAACAGTCTAAAATCCAGACTGTCCTTGTCAAACCAGGAAGTCTGGTCACCCTACACAGGGGGCCATGTTACTCTTGTGTATAGGGTTTGGACCTGATACTGAACCGGCCACTTGTGTGAGCTGTGGTCCTAGACCCTCCCATGAGACCGAACCTGGGTGATGGATGAAGCCGAGATGGGTTGATGAGGCAGGAGTCCCGTAAGCTGTGTTAATAGACCGCTTGGGTTTGTCTTTACTTCATGGCTGGAGGCATTTCACTTCACTACTCTTTCCCCAAAACCGTCATGTCCACCAGGGATGGAGTCTCGCTTCTCACACCTGCGCCAGCCGGACAGCAGCGTCTCCATGCTGCGCGTCAAGATGTCCCGGCGTCGCTCGCAGTCCCAGAAGGAGAACCGGGACCGGGCCTTGAACCGGCTGCGACGCCTGGACAAGCTGCCGGAGCTGGACGCATCTGCCCTGGACGTGTCGGCCGTCGGTCAGGTGGCGGTGTGTCGCCAGGAGACGGCGCCCACAAAAAAACAAGGCAGAGGTGAACTTGCTTCGCCCGGAGTTGTTTCACTCATTTGCCTGATCTCGGAATGGGATTAAAGTACCTGGGACTGGTTTAAAATGTAAGGATTGTATATGGAAATGACTGACTTATTGTGTCAAAGCCATGCAAATTCCAGGTTCGTTATTGGCCATGTGCACTTGGTGCTTTAGAATGCTGAGTTGTTCAAGAGTCTGAGTGCAAAATATTTGACAGTCTAAAACTAAATATGTAATCAGTGGTTTATAAAATGTAACTGATGTATGTGCCCTGGTCATGCATGGGAATGTAGCACATCACACGCTGTCTGTCATGCTTCTGATGGTCTGGTGTGTGCATATGTACTGTAGGTATTATGCAGGTTTCTGTTCTGCTCAGCCAATCAGAATGACAAGGGACATTAGAACTTATTAGTTGAGATTCAGAAGGTCTGTGCACCCTGTGTTCTGCTGGGACCATCGTGAGAAATATCCCTGAAATCGAAGAGTATGCACTCTCGTCCCATGTCTGTCTGTCGTCGTTTTTTTTCTCCATGCTGCTCAGATCTCAATGCTGCCGTGGAGGAGAGGAAGAAGATGTTGACCCGCTACAAGGAAGCCAAGGAGCTACAGAAGGAGAAGGAGAAGAGAGAGCGGGAGAGGAGGGGCGGTGTTTTTAAGGTGGGCCTGTATAAGCCCCCGCCCCTGGCGCCTCTGTCCCAGGTGTCCAGCGCTCCAAGCAGGGCCAAGGTGAGTCGTGGTGTCTGGCTTTTCCAAATACACACTTGGAGTTTGGCGCTCTGGTCAGACTATTGCAGAATATCAACTTTGGTGATATCAGACACAGGTGTTCAATGTTTATTGTTTGTATGATTATAGAAATTATAATCAATGGCGAAATGTTCCTTGTTAAACTCCTGAAGTTGGTTCATGAATTGTTATCTTGTGTTTCTGAAGAGTGCTACAAAAATCAGGGATTTGGATTTTTCTGTATTAGAGAAACCTTATTTCCAGATTCTCTCTCTCATAGCCTCTGGTACCGGCACCGGCACCGATGCCTGCTCCGTCCAGCCGTGTGACACGCTCCATGAAGCAGCAGCCGGTTCAGAAGGTGCTTTAACACTTTCTCAAACTTACTTTGTCGTTTTTCTTCTCAGCCAGTGGATTTTTTAATATTGGTCCCATTTAGTATCACTGTCACCATAAATGTTCCTGCCGATTTCTGTCATTGGCTGTGCGGGAGCCTTCATCCTCTGCCTCGGTATAATTTAAATTAATTAATTCTCTTTTCTAACTGCTCAGATTGCCGTGCCTGTAACGCAGAAAGCTGTACCCAGAAAAGGTTTGTGCACCTGTATTTGGGTTTCTTTCGCTCATTTAGTACTTGATATATTAAGCTGTTTCACACAAATCTTTACCACTGTGTTTCTGCTCCCTATTTAAAGTGGAGCCAGCTATAGTCAAGGCACCAGCGAGTAGAGTAAACAAACCCACAGCGCCCCCTTCAGGAAGAGGCAAAGCGGCAGCAGGTAACATGGAACCCTACTCCTGAAACATTTGAGTTTCCATATTCTGTTGATGTAGACATTTTTTCCTCTTGTGTTTGCAGTGGAGGCGGCTGTTAGAACACCAGTAACCAGGTCTGCCAGTGATTCACAGACCTCCTCCCAAGCAGCTATGCAGAAACCAGGTGTGAGAATGCAGGTCTTTGTTCTGCAGAGGTGACCTGGATATGTTCGTTTTAGTCATTCAGATTAAATCCTTCGCATAGCAGAAGGTGGTGATGTGATTAGGAAGGTCTACTGTGGACAGTAGAAGATCAGAGTCAATGCTAATGGAACCGTATCTAAAGGTGCAACTGTCATACTTTTCTCTCCGCAAAAGCTGGCCCTACAACCAGAGCTTCCAGTAAGCAGCACGTGGAGCCCCCTAAAGGCAGAGCCAAGCCAGTACAAAGTATGACATCCTGACTTTACCGACCATCCACTTATCCTTCGTCCTCAAGTGTTTATTTTCCTGTCGTCTTTAACAGTATTTTTATATTGCCTGTAAATTAAACAAGTAGATCTAAGCTTTACTGGACTGATAATGCAACAGGGGCTTTCTTTTCTTGCCAGGCAAAACTAAGATGCAAACCAAGGAACAGAAGGTGAGTTTTCATGTTTATACATGTGAGATGAATGGAAACTGTCATTACCCATGATGACGTCTCACATTTACCCATTTAATTTAAGCAGGCAGATGATTTGTGCAGGTGCATCAAAATATTGCCTTTCCCACACCGGGAGTCGAACCCGGGCCGCCTGGGTGAAAACCAGGAATCCTAACCGCTAGACCATGTGGGACACATACAGTTTGAATATTTAATGTTCTGTTTCAGGCTGCTGTTCAGGATCAGAGTGAGAAATCAGAGCCTGCTTCCTCCCACCCCCCCGCAGGACCGGCGCGGGGTGCCAGGGCAGACGTACCTCCAGTCCCCCCTTCTTTTGCTCCCCAGGGCTTTGTGTTCCAGGCGCCCGCTGGTCTGAAGCCCTTCCAATGCGCCCCCCTCACTCCACGCTCTGCCGATGCCTTTCTCAAGCCACGGTACCCCGCAGCGCTGCGTTTGAAGTGCTCTCGCTTAGAAACCAGTCTCTGTAACAGCCTCGTATTTATTCTTATACTCTTGTAGAGTCTTTGAATTTGCACTCTGATAAACACTCATCGCTGTCCTCATCTACAGCGGTACCCCCCTACCCTGCTCCTTCGCCTCCCCTGTGGTTTCCCGGCCCCCCGTAAAGCCGGCTTCGCCCCCGCCTCCTTCTCCCCCACCTCTTTGTCGGACCTCGTCGCCCCCTGCAGGTCCACAGGAAGCACAGCACGACGTTCCCTATTTCAGGTTAGGTCTCGCGCATTCTGCTGCTTTGTGAATCTGTTACCCAGCTCTAAGCTTGCTCCTGTGACCAGCCCCCTTGATAGTACAGGATAATAAGCAAAGTTGTCTAGATATTTGTTGTTCAACCTCTAATTTGGTTACCTACTGAGTGCATTATCAGTTTAAAACCTTCAGTAGACTGATCAGTAGGCGAGTACTGAAGACTTACAGTCTTTTGAGGGTGTCTCTAGCCCCTAGACATGCCGTCTCAAGTACGCTAGGGGTGTCCTCTCTGATGTGGTACCCCATCTCCTGCAGGGCAATAATGGTGAGTGAAACCGAGCGGCTGACCGGGCTCTGTGAGCAGTGGGAGGCCCGAACTGAGGATTCCTCCATCCCAGAGGAAAGTGAGTATCTCCTGCTAGGCAGAACTGGGGGATGCTGCTCCGGTGAGGATGGCTTGCTGTCTGGTGCCGAGTTAATCTCTTCAGGCTCTGTCTCTCGGAAGTTCTGTTGTGAAACCCTCCTCCAAATGTTGCACAGGTGATCTGTGTAATAGGTGACAAGATGCTCATAAATGTTCAGGTGCTCAATTACATTAATTAGTGATGAAATTAATCCAAAGCACTGAATGATGTAAATGAGTTTCAATTCTTTATTTCTCGAGATGTTTGCTTATGATCCCAGTTAACTCACTTTTAAAATGATTTAGCTTTTATTCATCAATCAAGGGCTCAGTTTAGTTTGATACCATCCAGGACTGATGTTCAGATGAATGACTCTGGGTCTTATTGAATGCCTCAGTCAGGGATGGCATGCGCACTGCCGTTGGCCAGGCCCGCCTGCTGATGAAGGAGCGCTTCAGCCAGTTCGAAGGCCTGGTGGACGACTGCGATCTGGGACGCGGCGAGAAGATCACCACCTGCAGCGACTTGCAGGGCTTCTGGGACATGGTGTACTTCCAGGTGCGTGCGCCAGCCACTGTCCCGCCAGGGTGTCGTATGCGTGTCGGCTTGCTGACAATAAGATCTGCAGCACGTCCTTGAGAGAGACATTCTTGGCTCAGGTGGAGGACGTGATGAAGAAGTTTGACGGTCTGAAAGCAGCCGAGTGCAGAGGATGGCAAGATGAGCCCAAGCCCCGGCCCCGTCCAAAACGGGCCATCAAGGTGCGTGAGATTTCAGGGGAGCACTAGTCCGGGATGCGAGCTTCCTGTCATCATGAAGCAATGTCCAAAAATCTTTATGTATCTCAAGCTGTTTCCATCCAGCATTCTTCAAAATCTCTGCATCCATTTCTTGTGTGTAGGAATTGTGTACATTTCTCAACCTGTGACAGGTTTAAATTACATATAGTAGGAGAGAAAGAGGGGTTTTGAGTATCTTGGCGTGTTTCTGTGCAGAAGGCGGCCCAGACGGCCCCAGCTAGCAAGAGCACAGGGGAGAGCGGGGCGAGCGCCGCGGCCAAGAGCCGGCTGGCAGCGGTGAAAGCCGCCATGAGGGCGAGGCGGGCGCCTGTGGCTGAAAGTGCCGAGCCTATCGCTGACGCCCCTGCGGACGCGGCAGCACCCCCAGAGCCACTGGCCCCGGCCGTGGTATTCCATGGGGGCTTTTTCAAGGTGGAGAGCCCTGCCAAACCGCCGGGTGAGTTTCTGCTCTCTGCACGTTGTTTCAGTAACTTTTAAAGCTTCCACGACTCAGTCTTCCATGGTGTTTCCGTGTTTGTAGGTCTTTTAAGAAGATCGGCTCGGCTCAGTGCGGCTGCCTGCCCAAGTCCCGCTTCCACATCCACATTCACGACTCCGGCGAGGCCTCAGCGCTCTGATGCAGTCAAACCGTCCCCTGTTTGCCATCGGCTCCTTACCCTCCCCCCACCCCCAAGCACACCCCCATGCCGCACACCTCATTCCCTCTCCCAGTCCACCCTCCCTCCGGATGACACACAAACCGATGCCCCTAGCGTCTTCCGTTCACCCTCAGGTCATGTGACTCAGGAAGGTTCCCTTCAAAATGGCTGCCCTGCATTTCAGGTAGCCAGTGACAGTAAGCAGTCCAGTTTTTCTGACGACCATTTGGAGCCTGATCTGGCCGATGGCCCCTTACAGTTGCCAGAGTCCCCCAGACTGGGCAGCCCTCTCCCTGCAGAATCGGAGACTGGCGTTGAGCCGCCAGAAGTCGAAGAGATTCAGGGTCTCGTAGCGGAGACGGGTGGTCAGGCTGACTTAGCTGCAGAGGTGGAATGTCCTTTGGGTGACCTGTCAACCAAAAATTTGGAACAAAATTCAATCTTTCTTCACTCACCCTCTCGTAATGCGAATTCCCCCCTGGCCAGTGCCCATGGGCTTAGTTTTACCCTGTCCCCCACCCCATATGAAAGTGCCCCAGTAGATGCTGGGCTCACTGCCCGCAGTGAGTTGTCCCTAAGTCCCCCCCAGCCTACCTCTTGTGCCGCCCCCAATTCCACACAGCGCCCCCCGAGCCCTACTGCAGACGTGGACATGAGTTCAACCCCAGACTCCTCCTACGTTGAGGTAAGTTGCCTGTCATTCAGGCATTTCTTCCCCCACTATACCAGTTATGCTCCTGCCCACAGAAGGATGACTGTCGGCTCACTGGCTGCAGGCAGCGGCACCCTTTCCATCCCCCTCCACCTTTCCCCCGCCTCTGTACCCTGGGGTTGCACACCTAACAGCACCACCTGCCTGTGGGCATGTCAGTACATCACAGGCATGGACTTCGAGCGCTACCTGCGGCCCGCAATAAGGAGCAACCTCTCGCCTCGGCGGCCGACCTCCGCGGAAGCATCGCCGATGGATGTCGACGTGAACTCTGGCAGCTCTGGACCCCAGCCGGGGGAGTGGCCTGTCGGGGGCACTCTAAATCACATGGGTGAGGGTCATTCGTCCTGTCCCCATGCCAGGTGCTCATTCAGTTTCTGGCAGATTGTCATTGTTTAGTTATATATATTTATTGGCACTGGAAAATATACACACAGAACTAATTTTAAGGGAAGGAAAGGTCCAGTTGAGAAATTGTATGCAGCCTGCTGGCAACTGAATGTGACCCCGATCTGTGCAGTCACAGCAGGGACAGGGCTAATACCACAGTCACTGTGGGAGGTGTGGTGTGAAACTGGTTGCTCGGGCTGTTTGGAATTCAGAGTCCAACCGGCAGCAGCCACATGCTAAGGTTGTGACCCCTTTGATTCATCAGGTCCGTCCGGGGAGCTGAGTGCCCTGGGCCCGGCGTTCGTGCAGCCGGTGGAGGTAGGCGTGGTCCATCGCAGTCACTGCGTCTAGCTGGTAGTGGTGCTCCACGTGCTCCATCGGACAGGCTCTTTGCATCATCCCCCCCTTTCCTCCACCTCTCTCTCCCCAGCTGCCAGGTTCCAGTCTGCTGCTTTTCACCCCGGAACAGAAGGTGAAGGTCCGCCAGTCAGTGTGCGGGAGGGACCTCATGATGTTCACCCCTCCCTCCAGCAGCTGAACAGAAGCGTGTGGCCTTACTTTTGGCTCAGTGAAGGAGACCTTCAATACAGTGTTGTACCTTGTGGTCTCTTCTGCTTGTTCTTGCTTTCATACACAATGTAGCTTCACAGAATGCCCTGCTTTGCATTTTGAATAGTGGAATATATATTTTATTTTTTTTTGGTGTTTGCTGGTCCTTTAGGTTGCAGTATATAGTTTCCTCACTATCTTGTACTTCACGTTCATAGACTCATAAACATCAAACTGTACCCTTTTTTCACAGATTAAGCAAGTAGCTGAAATAATAAAGAAATGGTCCAACATTTAATTGACAGTGGGTCGATCTTTTTACCTTGGAAAGCTGTTGTGAATTATGCTTTGATGTGGTCATGTTCAGTGATGATCTTGCATATCTGATTAATTATATTTTTTCCCCTCTATTTTCTGATTTAAATAAATTTACCAGTTAGTCTTTGGAAGCTACTACTGACAAGCACTTGTGTACAGGAGTTTCTGAAAGGAGTCTCCATGGGTCTCCCCGTCACCAGAAGCACCAACTTTTTTTTTAGGTTACATTTCTTTCCAATTATGACTAGGAATTAAGATCGTTATATTAAAGAAATTAATAGGCATATTGGGCTGTGACCCAGGCAAACCTACATCACCGTCACGCTACGACCCAGCAGGCGAGAAACAGCGACACAACTGCTTGAAGTGTCGATCTTCTCACTGGTCGTCCTAAACGAATGACTGGCTGTCAGCAGTGTTTTATGAACAGGCAGCTTCCGGGACGGTTTTGGAGTTTTGACTCAGCTGCTTAAGGTGATTAGACACACTGCGCGTATAGCTGCCAGGCGAGTAGACGGCCCAGCTGTTCATGCACTGCTTGTGTGACACAGGTTATGTTATCTTTAGGCGTTTTTCTTTGCTATAGTGCCGATTTCCAGCTCCACACAGAATGAGCATGGGACTGCCTTTTAAGACGAACACCGCTAACTATACCGCTGAAATGTAAACCGGAACAGTGGCGAAGGATCCAAGGCACAAGGAATTAACACCAGGGATAAATTATCCTACAATAAAAAGAAAAGATTGCATCACATTTACCCCCAGCATACAGGGGTACAAAAATGTCTGGGAATTGATTCATGATTCATCATTCTGTGATAAAGGGTTTGTCCCCCCCCCCTCCGAATTGAGGCTCATAGGACAGTCATTCTTAAAGATTAATCAAAAACAATTTTGCTTTTAT
Organism: Mormyrops boulengeri; assembly: GCA_026781065.1. Taxonomy (NCBI): domain Eukaryota; kingdom Metazoa; phylum Chordata; class Actinopteri; order Osteoglossiformes; family Mormyridae; genus Mormyrops; species Mormyrops boulengeri. The sequence continues at coordinate 6,367,680 of JAODLD010000101.1, forward strand.
TCACTGAAGACGCAAACAAGAACAATTTGTCCTCTTGGCTTACATAAATTAAATATATAACAAAGCAACGATAATAATGAGCAGATAACGAATTACCAGTGAAACGTACCATAGATCTCACTCGTGACGAAGGAGATAAGCACTTATGATTGAACCCCCCTGTAAAGTTAAGGCGAGGACTCGACACCCTGATCCTGCACAGTGCAGTGGGGGCTGCAAATCTGACAACTGAGAATAACAGTGGTTACTACAGGAAATACATGGCGTCAATTAAAGCTTCCTTAGACATATGTTTTCCCATTTTGCACGCAAAATATTTTAAGGGGAACAAAAGTGCAAATTTCAGAACAGTCGCCATAAATGCAGTACAGTGCAAATGTTTCAGGCAGTCAAAAATATTTAAAGTTAATTACACAGGTAGTAAGTGTATTTTCTCAAAAAAAAAAGAACAATATTAGAACATAAGAAAATTAACAATAACACAATAAAAACTAAGAATTTCTTCTCTGCTCCAAAAAGTTACTGATATCTAGTTGGATGGCTAGATGAACACCTTCAGTTCCCAAACCTCTCCTCAGGGGCACCTCAGCCATTCCATGTATTTAAATTTCACCCCCACCTCAGATTATTAATTTTATTAGTTACTGGTTAGCCAAACATGGTACAGCCACCAGAGTCAAAAATACATGGTAAATAAAATAATGGTCGCTGCAAGTACTGGTGTGACTCGGGAGGTTTTAAGCTGACACACTTTGACAGACATACATTCATAGTTTTACACAAACATAAAGATCATCTAAAATCATTTCCTTTTACTTCCTAAGACTTTTACACAATCCTGTATATTCCTCTTGACAGACAGACTCTCTCCCTGTGGCGCGTCTACTGTTGTTCGGAGGAGGTAGAGCAGAAACGGGTCAAAGACACAGCCTACGCTGGACATACAAGACACACGGCAGACTACAAACGTCTCGAGTCATAAGACAGAGAAAGTCAGAAAAAAGGAACACTGGAAGTCCTTCCTTTAAGAGGATGTCATCAACTTGTCTGTCTGAACAGGAAATTTTTGGGCCATCTCTCAGAGAGGCGCCGGATGGAGCTCATCGACCTGGAGGGAGATGAGACCGTACGTCCAGAGCACAACAGGATCCTTCACCTGCGTTCTCCCTATTTCGGGACAAAACAAGCTACCTACTCGGAACGTTTGAGCCAAGCGGCAGATAACGGGACAGGGTGTATGAGCTCAGCGGACCAGAATCGGGCTGTTTGGAATCAGACCGTCAGTCGAGAACAGGCGTCGATTTCAAAAGACCATCTTCCCTGCCCTTACAGGATCAAGGGGGCCTGGAGCTTATCCCAGGCTGCACAGGGTAAAATATATAAACTTTCTAACTGTTCCACCTGCTAACAGGTCTGGACTACTGTAATACTGAATTTATACTTCAAGGCAAGAGTGACTATAGATCAGTGAGACACAGTCTCTGCAAGAAACAGATGAGAAACAAAAAAGAATATAAAGCCTTTAAATAAAACATGAAACATCCTTCCACTCTAAAATGACTAGTAGCCCTTTGTCATTAATAAGTATATACAAACACAGACTCAAAATATACAGCAAGTGCAACAAATGAATTGACTCCAAAATGACACATTGAAGGAAATATTTTCTCATAGTGCAACATGCCAAACGTTTAATTGCATTAATTTAACTCGGTTGGATTGTACGTGTATTTGATCCTGCTTCCGTTTGTCGCTGAGCGGATGTGTGTCTGCTTCAGTTTTTTGTGCTCCTTCAATGTGCAGCATGACAGAGCGGAATATCAGGCCTTATTTTTTCGAAAAGCCAGCTCCCGCGCAGGTTCCTGGTGTCGCGATCCGAGCCGAAATCCTGCTGATGGAGGTGTATAGCACAGCTAAGCTCAGACGCACCCTGCAAGCTTTTACATAAACCATACGAGGACTTTTTTGGTTTTTTGCATAGAAAAATGTTGACTTGATTGTGGATCTCTCCAACCTGCCCCGGGGCATGCCCTTTTCAGGCGGGGGTGGGGGGGAGGGGGCACCTCAGTTGCTGGGGGGCTTTCCGTGT
>JAODLD010000101.1:6400365-6410510 GCA_026781065.1 Mormyrops boulengeri
CCCCCGCCCCCCCCCCCCCCCCCCCCCCCCCCCCCCCCCCGACGCCGCGCACCCATCTTAACCTCAACCTTCCTCTCCGCCTTTGCGGCGGGAGGGTGGGGCTGTGTGTGTTGGATTAAGCCAGATTAAATACTGGGAAGGGGTACACATACCCCCCCCCATCCTACCTGGTTCCTACGCCCTTGGAAAGTTTTACAGTTTATTAAGTATAGCTCGATTCTTTCCCTAGAAAATAAAACTTTAATTAGCGATACAACATGTAACCCAAAGCACTGGCTGCCCAGCAGAAGACGGATCAGAATCTCTGATACGGCTCTTTCAGTCGAGGGTTTACCTAATGGCTGTTCTTTTTATAGAAGCCCGTAGCTCAGGGCGTGGAGGGGGCCTCACTGCTATTTTTAATAAAAATTTACCGAGCAACCTGAAAGGTCGATTTGGATTACGGCAAGGCCCCGCTCTCTGCCTTCACACATGCACTAGAATCAGGTCATTTCTGAGGGAAGCACACACATTATGTCCGACTCTTTTGATATGTTTTTTTTTTCAACTGCTCCTTGATTCTGGAGGGTACTGCTACCATGTCACTGGAACTGCACAAATAGCACACTGAACTTCTCTCTGACTGGCTGATGTCCAAAATGAGATCTCTCGAGCAAATCCGTATCATTATAGTCATTATTCAATTACTGCCGTTTTTGAATTATCCAGGAAAACTGTATGACAGTGATGTTTCTGTGAAGTTCGTGACATCATAACCTATTAATAATATAAGTAATCCGAGTTCTGATTCTGAGTAATAAATCAATGATCTCTCAGCACATCCTGTCCATGATGCCCCCTGCCCAGCGCCCTATATTTCCTGGAATGGGCACCAAGCTCACCACAACCCGGTGCTGGATAAGCCATTATGGAATATAGATGGTTAAATGTCACGGTTAAATGTCAGGTTCTATATTATAAAAATCTCCGGTCAGAAGTAAAGTAGTCAGAATAGATTTAACGCAGTTGCTGTTTCCAGTATCTCCTTAAACGACACTGCCATAACTCAAAAAGCCGCACAGACCGTTATGCATTCTAGAGAATTCCTCCGCTGTCTCCTCCTCTCATACTAAGCTTACAGGCAATGGTAAAAGTGACCCCAACATCTTCCTTAGGACCACATCGAATATTACAAACAGTGGTAGTTGGTGACTAAAAAAATTAGGAGGTAAAAGGGTGTTACAATAGTTACAGTGCTACAATTTTTCCACAGATGAGAGAAAATGGGCTTTTAAATGACAATAACATTTTAGCAATGAGTTATTTCAAAGTTACTTCTTGTACAAAAAGGCCAACCTCTTTATTTATCATTTAATCTAAAATAATCTTAAAATAGTCTAATCTTAAAATACAGTAGGTGCCACATCCTCAATGGACCAGGCACCTCTGATTACAAACAGGACTATTATGACATCCTAATATTAATAAGAACAGATTGATGTAGCTCTTCAATAGTGAAATAATGTAATGTAAGGCTGAATCTTAACCCCATTGGTTAATCGGTTATCTTTGGGTTATCTTTGGGATATCTTTGTATCAATGTGCCCAGCAACTTTCACCCAGTTAGTGAATATAAACTGGAAATTTTTGTTTCCAGAAATATAATATGTTCACTAGTTTCCATTTTTAGGGAACTCCTTTGATGTCTAGCAATGCGGTTTGCAGCCATCCTATATATAAACTTGTGATTTGCATGGGCTGAGGGAGCTGCTGCAGCCTGATCTGGGTGCACGGCTTGCTTTTAATATTTTTCCATAGGTGAGCTGTAGTATAAATAAATGATACCTTTTTTTGGCAAGCTGGTGTGCAAACACTCTGGCTCCAGTGCAATGACTTTGTTTACATACCTGGAGTGTAAACCTGAATCACTTTGACTCTATCACTCTAAGGCTGGAAAAAATGGACGGCTTTTTACTGAAGGAAAATAATGTGGCCAACATTTGGTTACATTTCTGCCCGTACAGGATCCAAAATGTGATTCCGGGGGGTTGGGAAGGGAGCAAAACAAAAGGCATTAAGACATGCAAGAAGAAATATACATGCTTACATAAGTCTGTCTCAGCTGAAATGCCTTCAGCCTGAATAATGGCCTTTTATCTCTGTTCTGTTTTTTTTCGCATCTCCATTCAAGTTTAGGACAGAATTTAAGGTTCCCCCTTGCATTGATCACGAGAATGAAAAAGTTTCATCCCGCTTATCTAACTGCAATGATTGGTAGACAAGCTGGAATACACCCCAGCCCCCAGCACCACCCAGCACCACCCAGCACCCCCCCCCCCCCCCACCACCCCCCAGCACCCCCCACCCCTTAAAGTATGGAACAGCCTGTCAGCTAATGTAGGACCTGCTGTATGTACCAGCAGGCTGCAGACCCAATCTTTTACAGTAGCCTTAAGTACGCGTCCCGGCTAAGTACGCATATTTTTTCCTAAAATTCTGGGTTCGAGAATTATTAGTTAAATATGTCATGAATCGTCATTTGGCGAAGGTTTTGAAGTTTCCCACGTTTGGCTTTGAGGGAGACAGCCCGGATGTTGCTCTGAAATGATTCAAACGATTTCTTAAGATCATCGAATGTATTATCAACTTCAGTTTGAACTTCAGTGGAGAGCAGCTGATCCTCGATTTCGAGAACCTGCTTGTAAAGGGATTCGAACCCCTGAAATACAACTCCGCTTTCTAAACCAGCATTCAGGTCTTGAGGAGCATCATCATCATCCATCGTACATCGTAGTGAAATGCAAGCTATTTGGGAGTGGCGGCTAAGTACGGGCAAACTTCGCAGGTTCAAGTTGCGTTTGGGAGTGGCCAACCTAAAGTACGCACCTACCGGCTAAGTACGGGCAAACTTCGCAGGTTCAAGTTGCGTACTTGAGCGGGAGACTACTGTACTTTGGTCTTACCAGGTTAAGGCTGTTGATTTTGCCCCCATTTCTGTGAATCTGTCATATATTTGGTTCTTTCCTCTGCGACAAGAGTTATTTCCTAATTTTGAAAGCTTAACATACCAAATCAGGGTTGGCCAGTCTGTCGCTCTTGGTGGGAGGTGAGTCCACAGGCTACTTTGAGGATTTATTTTTTTAAAATGTATCCCTACATCTTCTGTAACCATTTGTCCTATTTGGGGTCACAGAGGGTCTGGAGCATACAGTTGCAAGGCAGGGAACAACCCAGGATGGGGCACCAACCCATTGCAGGGCATACTCACACACCATACACACACTCACACCATCTGCTCACACAAGCTCACCTACGGGCAGTTTGGTAACTCCAATTAACCTCAGTATGTTTTTGAACTGTGGAAGAGGGGAGGCAGAGAACCCGGAGAACAACACAGGGAGAACATGCATATTCCACATACAGAACCCTGGCAGAGACCCAAACCCAAGTACTAGAGGTATGAGGCAATAATACTAAGCACTGCACCACCTTGCCCCCCCCCTTTTAAAAGTACATACTTTAGGAATTTTTATTTTCTCTCCCTTTAGACTGGAATGCCACCCAGAATGCCCCCTGCTTTGTTCTCGGCGCTACCTGGAACAGATCTCAGGCTCACTGTGGTCATGCAAGACGGACGGATGGATGTTTTCTAGTCTTTTTTATCAAGTGCTTTTAAAAATGCACATTAAAAATGTATTAACTTTAATTGCCTTTGTGTCTGTTAGTGACGTCGTTACTTTTTTAATTGGTTCAATTCTGCTTGTAATGTTGTTCAGGCACTCATGTGCGGAATCATTTGGGGCACCCATCTTGGGAATAATTGAATTATTCAGCTGGAATAAATCAGTTCTCTTGTCAGTCACTGCCTTACTCAACCAAACAGCGACAAGAAAGTAACCAATCAGTGAGAGGCTTTGTGTGTGAATCCCGCCCACAGTGGCTTTTGAAAACTCATTTCACCCTACATGGCACTATTGGTACTAGTCAAAGTCTGCTAGCCTAGCTTCCTTCCCATTGAAATTGTAGGACAGGATTGCAGCTTCCTTAGCGAGGGAGGGACCTGTTAGAGCTGAGATGGGGGGTCAGGACAGCCTCAACCACATGCGACTATCAGGTGACCTGCATCTCCCAGATCTGCTGGCTTTCCTGCAGATCCGGCAGGAACCTGTTAATACTCATGCCCTCTCCATAGCAAGAGGAAACCACCCATCCCTTCGTGACAGAATACAGAGTTACACTCTTCTCAAGTTTTACTGCAGAGAGACAAACAAAACTCACTAGTGTTTCCAAAGTGGTGGTGCAAGGTTGGTTGAAGAGGGACATAGATTATCTTAAGTGCAACTAAAATTATATTTTAATTTGTTCTTTTTCATTGAATGTATTTTAAATACGGTTGTGCTTTCCTGCTAAGTATTTCCTGGAAGTTTATTTAAGGTTGGAAACTGCGTGAGGACATATAAGAAAGGACATCAGATACCAGTGGTCTCCAAGGGTTACAGGAGGCTGGATGATTGTTTGCAAGCTGTGGGAGAAAGTGGATCGTCACCCTTTTCCCGCCTGCGTCATGCCGCCCTTTGACAGAATGACTGACTGATTGATGTTCCACTTAACAGCTCCCAGACAAAGCAGGGACAAAACTACAAAACAAAAGGACCAAGAACAGGCAAGGGGACAGAACTTCCAACATGTAGTAACATGGCACAATGGCTGACAGGGGAAATTAACAAAGGCGGGCGCTTAAATACACAGGTAACGAGAACTAACAAAGGGGAGCTGTGAATCATCAAAAACATTAACCATTAAGGCCATGGAATGACAAGACAGGGGTGAAAAATGTATACTTAACAAAGAGCAGGAATGAAGGAACCTAAGAAACACTTAAGGGGTAACATCAGGAAGACAAGGAACATGTACAAGCAAAACCAAAATCAAACAGGACACAAACGGGGCAAACTGAAACAGGGAAGCAAAGACCTAATAACAAACACTAGGGAACAGAAAAACCAATAAATGCAAACCACTGGTGAGGCTGGCCTAGAACCCATGACTGGAGGGTTATAACCTCTGTTTCAGAGCACTCTAACCACAGAGGCATGCCAAGGACTAGTGAAAATACACAAGGGTCCAGTGTAAAGATAGGGGAGGGAACAGGATAGCCAGCGACACCTGCTGGCCTAACAGGTAAGAGACTGACTGACTGACTGACTATCTATCTATCTATCTATCTATCTGTTAATTAATTGACAGGAAGCTTTCAAGTAAACATCTCATTGCAACAAGTACATCTGACCATCAACTTAAACTTTAAATTCGTAACGGAGTGACGTTTCGTTCTTCAGGTTTTTGTTTACAGACTTACGGTGTGCATTTCCGCACTGCATGTTGTTTTGCTGCCCGCACCCAAAATAAATCACCTTAATCGACTCGGCCCCTGACTCTCTAGCCCATTTTTTGCGGGCTCCGCCATTCGCTGACCGGTGACAGCACAGAATGTGAAGCATAACTTGCACTGGAAAAAGAAGAAGCGAGAGTCAAAGACGTGGTGAATATTGGCGATTTATAAATAATCCAGTGGTGAACTCAAACATACTCTGGTCCACCATGAAGATACACACGAGTTGAAATAAAAGGCTTTGGGGTTGTAATACAGGACTTCAGCAAGAGATAGTGCTGAAAGTTATTTATTTCACGTCTCAAAAGCTGCATTAAATTAAGCTGCTCTTTGAAGACCCATGTGGGATTTAAGGTGATTTACTCAGAAAAAAATGACTCATCTGTCATTCATTCAACATTCTAGGAAATGACAAGTGTGAATATCCAGAAATAACAGGCATGTAATATCCAGAATACATATTTGCTTCATTAAGTGTCACCAAACGTAGGCCAAAAACAGGTAGTTAATGATCATATACAGGATGCATTTTTTCTTCGGAAAGCGTGAAAATATTTATAGGCATATTAAGCATATTGGTTTGGTGGTTAAGCAGCAGGTAAAAATACTTTCCCTTTAAGTAGCTACACGTTTCCTACAAGGAGAATGTCCCCTTGTTCCTTATATGGAAAAAGACTGTCCTTAAAGGGGCGGGGGAGGTGGGGGCTGGCATTACTCGAAGAGGCTGCTTCAAATGGAAAGCTGTTTAGCGATCAGTCCAAGCAGGTCACCGCAGTCGAAAGGGAGCGAAGTGTTCGGGGGATTTGTACCTGACAAACTCAACAGACACCGGCTTTTGGTGAAGAGGCGATTTGCAGTGCAGTGCGCGTCGGTCAGATAGTGCATGCTTAGCACACCAAACTCCGCTTAATTATACAAAGGCGGATGTTATTCATTTGAAGGTTAATCTTTTATTTAATAGAAGAAACTGGGGACACCGGAGCTGGACCTTTTGTCAAGTTCGACGTCGAAATGCGCACGGGAATGCAATGCATTGAATGTGATGAAAAGTCATACTATTAACGAGAAGTTTTCCCGTTAGTGACCAGTTGGAGAAGATAGATACGTGGTGTTTACAAAGAACGAAAACCAGAGTCGCTTTTTAATAATGCTTATTAAAATGCATGTTATCGTGCATTGAATTTACCATTATTCTTCCCCGGAAAAGCTTCCTTTTTACCCTCTTTGAAGATCTTGACAATTATTCATCTGCCACTCGACTGGTTAAAATACAATTACTGTCGGACTTCAGATGCTTCTCACAGCGGACCCGGTTTCTCTGGAGCTCTTCGGACAGGCGTGGTGGAGTTAAAGCAGAATTCAATAAGGGCATTGTCCGAAGGGAAAGGCGATCGAGACCCGCAGAGAGCCGCTGTCCCTGCGCCGAGGTGCTGAGGAGCGGCTTGCGTGTCTTTTCCATAAATGCACAGGCAATCGCGGAGACTGGTGCTTCGGCATGAAGGGCTTTACGGTGCTTGTGCTCGCTACGTTTGCGGCGTGCCTGCGCTTCGGCAGCAGCCAGGTAAGATCGCACGCTTGTGGACGCGCCCACCACTTTTAGAAGCACAAGTTTAAAGTTTTGTTGACATTCGCCGATCCACGTATTGACGCTTTTCTACTGTTTTACCTATGCATCAATGGGATTAGTCGGCCATTATGTTTTCCCGGTGAATTATAAAAATTAATCCAGACACACACTTCTTAAGTAGGCTTAAATGTTCATTTCTCTTTCTTGCTCTAGTGATTATTGACGATGGTTAATATAATTGGCATCGTATTTATGGATAATTGTTTCCTTTGGGTATTATGAGTTTGTCGTAACATTTCTCACCACAAAAATATTGTTAGCCTTAGTGTCAAGTAAATTGTTATTACTTGGGACAAAATCGCTGACATATTTTATATCCGTCTTTCTTTTCCTTTTATCCATCCCTTTGTGAGACAGTCGGCCGTGTTTGCTTAACACCGTTTAAATTTACTTCGGATCAGCATTCAGTGTTGCCTTTAGACACCAGAATAAACAGAGCACTCGCTGGCTTCGTGCAAGTGTAACGCTGTTGTGGGCATTGAATTGCTCTGTGTGCAGAAGTCAGGACGGGTTCAGCTCTAGTACAAACAGGGAGAACAAAATCGGCGACCAGCGGCTCCTTTCTGTTCCCGAGTAAAGGTCCTGGACTTCAATGCAACTGGACCAACGCCCGAGTTAATGTGATCGAGGGGACCTTTATTTCCAGATAGTGATATTTTTTTCTGATGACCTGTAATAGGTTAATGTGTTCATAAACTTTTTGCGTTCTGTAAAATCGTCATCTACGTCCTGTTCTCTTAGGATTCGTGTTTCAAATTACGGTTTGTCCAGGATTTCGCCTGCGAAACTGCGCTCGTAAAAATTGCATATTCAGCTTTAAAGTGCCTGAAAAACATTATGTTGAGAGAACGTAGAAATGTCAGTCTGAATGAATTTCTCAGAGTTATTGCATGATCGGGTAGGCAGTCACCAAAGTCTTAGAAACGGTATTTGTTCAAAGTAAATTTCCAACCACCAGTGCGCCACCAGTGTTGACATTATCGATTTTATCCTAACTCTTTCTAGGCGTTGTATGGGTTCAAGTAATGAAAAACATAGTTGTATATAGAATTTGAAAGTGACCGTCATTGTTAGGCTACCTGTCTATCCATCGCCGGTATGCGGCGTGTGGAATCCAGGCTTGTAATGTAAGGTCTATATTCATGTTTTGCTTATCTGGGTCTGTGTGTGTATCAAACAAATGGGCACATCTACGCTGTATGTGGGTATGAATATGCCGCGCATACTTTTGAGAGTGTGTGTGCCCCCGTGCAAGACTGTGTGCTTTGGGTGTGTGGGTATGTACGCGTATAAGTGTGTGCGCGTGTGTTTGGGCGTGTATGTGCGTGCGATCACATGAATTAGTTCTGGAGTATGCATGTGTATGCGAGTGCAAGCATGTGTATATGTGTATATGTTGGCAGCAAGCCTGTCCTGTTATTATGTGTCATTACGCTTCACCTTCCCCATCCAGTGTGTATCCGACATTCCTCAGTGCTCCTGGATACCACAAAAACTCCCAGGTAGAGGGGGTGACCGCCTGAGTGAGCAGGCTCAGCGAGGCCATAACTCACCTCGTGTCTCGATCGGCGTATCGCTCGTCCCCGACCGTACTGGAAAACGAACAAATAAATAAATAGACTGTGGTCCTGAATGGAGGGTAAAAAGAAATGGAACGGAAAAGTTGGCTCTGGATGCAAATTAATAATACACTGAATGATAAATGGGGTGTTGAATAGAACATGAAGTAACTTTTTGATTTAATTTTTTTTGTACTTTTCCAAATAGGTCTACGTTCAGTTTCACATTTCCGTTTTGTTGATTTGGCAATAATACTCTAGGTCCTCGACAGCAAAAATATACAGCCTAGATAGATAGATAGATAGATAGATAGCAAGCACATACCGGGGAATGCTTAGGGTGCCTGAATACCTGCACCTCTCCCGAATGATGGAAAATGTCCCCCCCGTTGAGGTGCTAAGTACCCTATTCAGTCACCGACGACCACGCTACATTTACGGAGGGCGACCACCCAGTCGGCAAAATGTACCGAGCACCTGCCTCTTGAAAAGTCTCTTGACGGCTCGGATAGATAAGGCGATGCATTTTTCCAGGGTAAACCCATTACCACTATACCGACCGTGGAAGCTGGGAGGGGCCACTGTGATATACATCTGGGCACGCCCTACCGGGGGCTTTTTGGGGGCATGAGGCGGGCTGGCTCACGTATTCCCACAGCACGTGAGTTCGTGGGAACCGACGCCGCCACAGCACGTGGGAACTGGGCTCTTGCGCTGTCACTCTTCTAGGAATTATGAGGCACCCTAGATGCACGCTGACACTAATTAATTCACAGTAACCCTAAAATGAGTCATCGGGATCACTGAGGCACCGCTAGCTAATGGGAACTATCCGGCGCCCCTCCGTCCCTCGCCGGGTTTCCGTTTCGCGTGTGCGATCCGATTCTTAAATTGAAACGTCGTTTTTTTTTTTCCGGTTCAGACGAAGAACCACCTGACGTTGACTGCAACGCGAGCGAACCGTCTGAACTAAGGAGAAGCGCTTCTTTTCTGCATGAGGGGGGTGATCATGAGTAATGCTGGGTATTAAAATAGCAGCAGATGCAGCGCCGCTAAGAAATGGGCCTCTGTTCATGCCACTTCCTCGTTTCCTCCTTGTGTCATTTTCAGTTGTTTTGTTCATTCGTCTTGTGTCTGTTTGCGTCTGTTTTCTGTATTTTTTTTCGGACTCCTTGATATCATGCTGGTTTCCTGACCATCTGGAGCTCATTCTTACTTACAATGTTAATAGAGACACAAGTACAATTTAATATAATAATAATAATACAACAACAGCAGCAACAGTAGCAACAATAACAACCTTAATAATAATTGCTATTATTCTTGTCGTTGTCGTTGTTATTGTTATGTTAGTCATAACATAAATGTGCCAGTTAAAGATCTGTAGCTTGTAACATTCTACACATGTATCCATTACATTTATGGGAAACGTAAAAGCGGGATTTCAGGTTGTGGCAGTCTGGGCGCATTGAGAGAGTCACAGTGCTGCGTCACATTTTTTGCTGGGATAAGCTGCAGGCGGGGGGGGGGCCCCCCCCCCCGCCCCCCGGGGGGGGGGGGGGGGGGGGGGGGGGGGGGGGGGGGGGGG
>JAODLD010000101.1:6429325-6442760 GCA_026781065.1 Mormyrops boulengeri
CAAGCTAAAACCCTGGGTTCCTTTAAATCTGAGCTAGATAAGATTTTAACAACTCTGAGCTATTAGTTAAGTTCTCTCCAAATTAGCTTGATGGGCTGAATGGCCTCCTCTCGTTTGTAAATTTCTTATGTTCTTAACTTAACAATACCGCCTGAGCCTCGGGGCTCCCTGGCAGACAGCCTGAGACACCTTCTTGTGCAGGTAATGCTGATTGATGCCGAGTGTCTGAATGCTTCTTTATCTGCATTTGCACTGTACTGGCCACTTCATCTTCAGAGTAATTTTCCTCTTTATAATCAGATAGGAGCTTTGGTTTCTACTGCATATATTTTTTGTTTGTCCATGAAGAAATAAAGTCTGGATTAACCGGATTTGTGTTTTTAAAAAATGCTTATCAGTGTTAGTCTTCAGTTCGTAATGAGAAAATCGTCATAAACGCAACAAAAATCAACTACTGACATTTTAACTGGATCGTATGGTAGAGCGTGCCATTTAACCAAAAGATTTGTCGTTTACATCGCTTCTGACGTACCTGGCTGGTGTCACTGTATTAATCTGAGATGTAATATTGGAAGGAGACCGGTGCAATAGAGAGCAGTAATGAAGTGCCAGATGTCACCAGTGAAAATCTTGGGGTGGCAGAAAAACCAAAAGCCATAACGGAATTTCGGGAATTCTATTCTGCTGTTGTAGCATACAGAATACAGCGATCCCCCGCCTATTGCGGAAGTTACGTTCCAGACCCATCAGCGATAGGTGAGAATCCACGATATAGCGGGGGATCACTGTAGCGACTATGTCAATATGAGAGTTAAGGAATCGCACTTTGGTTTCTTATTTTACAGCTAATATTACTAATTTGATATTTTCTTTCACATTAACTTTTTGAAAAATATACTGTATTGATTAAAATAAATAGTACCTAATGTAAAATATCAGATTAAGGCATGTGTAATGTATATGGAATTCACTGGGGGGGTTTACTGGAATGGGAAGAGGAGATTGCATCACGGTGACTGTACTCCCCCTAATAAATATATATATATATATATATAATACCAAATATTTTATGATGTTATTGGCCATTTTATTGGAATCCAGAGGTAATATGAGACACATTTCTGTAAAAAAAACAATAACATAAGTGTTCCGTAATGTTGAAAATTGAGAGGAGATGAAAAAATCATCCGTAACAATGTGGAGGAAGTCGAGTTCATAGATAAAATCTGATTCTTATCCAGCATAAAAACTGGTCTGTGGTGAAAAATGTGCTTCACAGGATATGTAAACACACACATGCGCCTGTGTTAGAGATACACAGACAGTAAAGAAAAGATATAATCAGTGAGAGAATAAAAGCTCAGTGGTATACTGATTCGCTTAAGTCTTAGTCTGTGTCACTGATCGGACAGATTATCGTCGGCCGCAAGACCACTAGCACTTTCAAACAATGGGTACAAGATACTCTCAGAGTCTTTGAAGAATTTTGCACTACTATCTCCCTGGTTTTGAAGCTCCACTGAATTTAAGAATACCCAGCTTCCAGTGCAATATCAATTAATGCTATAATATGCGCAAAGTATTAATTAGGTGACAAAATCCCGGGTAATTTTAGCATCAGTAGTCTTCTCTTAAGGCTTCTTGTTAGACAGAAAAATAGAGCAGTTCCTCTATGCTGCCCTCTAGTGGTTCATTTTTTCCAGCTCTGTGGTCTGTTAAGTGTCCTTAACTGTCCAGTGGGAAAGATTTAATTGAGAGGGCCCCTCTGTCTGGACTTGGCAACAGACCTCCATAGCAATAGCCCTGATAACACATCACACCTGTGACGGAGCTTTGGTGAGCAAGGGGGTGGATGCCGGGGTATAGGAGTCACTGTCCAAATTCAACATGGGCTGCAGCTTGCAAGATTCCAGACTCTCATCCACTGTGGCCTTCAGACAGGGGCCAGTCGAAGGCGAGGGCACCTCAACATACTGCAAGACACAGCGGGTAAGTGCCGACTGGCAGGCAGGAGACAAATAGGGGTCGTCTTTTCCACAGAGATGGTCGACGGCCAGCCCGTCTAGCAGGGGAAAGCCTGAAGGGCCGATGATGAAGGGGAGCGCCAAACATGCAAGGGGCGTGTCTTTGCTCGGCCCGTTGCGGCGCTGTCCTCCGCGATCTGAGGCCGACTCCCACCCCTGTTCAGTGATGCATTGGTATAGTCCCATGTCATCTGCAGACATCAGCCACATTGGCTGGCTGTGGCGATCTGACAAACTGAGAGAGGATGGGGGGGGGGGTTTAGTAAACCAAGTCCATTAACTGGCATGAAGGTTTTTCTGTGGAGGTATTTGTCTAAATAAAACCTGGCTCATGAATTTGGCACCAGGTTTTCCATTATTCATCTTTTTATTTAAGCAAAAACATTTTTGAACCATGTTGTTGATATACATTATGCTGGAATTCAGATGAAGTTGGCAGAATAAGATAATATAAAATCCTGGTACATCCATCCATCCATCCATCCATCCATCCATCCATCCATCCATCCATCCATCCATCCATCCATCCATCCACCCACCACTTATCCAACACAGGGGACCCAGGAGCTGATTCCAGGAAACACAAGGCAAAGAAATGCCCTGGGAGGGATGCCAGTCCATTGCAGGACACACACACACACACACACACACACACACACACACACACACACTCACACACACACACAGGTTTGTAATTATATCTTTCTGGGGACTCTTAGACATAAGTAACCAAACAAAATATGAGACTTTTTCCATTTTAGCTTTTTGATTGCATTCACAGATCTGCGTGAGGACCTGACAAATGGTCCCCACAACATAAAAATACAAGGCTTTTATCACATCGTGGGGGACATTTGGATGCGGACAGAAATCTACCCAGCGCTGGGAGAGCCCGCAAACACCACATACACGGAGGAGGCTGGGACTGGAACTCCTAAATTCGGAGTGACAATGCGACTCACGTTGACACACAAATCCTTGCTCTTTTTTAAAAGCATGATTCTAGTATTGCCTCACAGCTCCGCCCACTGCTTCCTCTATGCCAAGCCAGACACTTACTTGAGGCAGGCTGGCGGTATCTGGGCGTTTTCCAGCATTTCCACACTGCTGACGGTGGCCTGGTCCTGCTCCCTGTGCACAGCCAGCCAGCCTGTGGGGAACCCCTGTGGGAACACAAGGCTTTAGCACGTCCGCCTCTTCCTGACAGATCACACTTATCAACGTCTTTACGACTTATCTGGCGACTGCAGGAGGCTTAATTCAGACTGAAGCGGCTCTGGAGGTGAAGAGTGACAGAAGAAAAAAAAAGACAGAAAAACAGGAAGAAAAAGAGGAGGAGAGAGAGGAAGTGAAAACCGTGGAGCTCACAGTGAAGCCCCCATTGCCACAACAGTGCAACATCCGCCTTACGTAGGAAGTGAGCATCTTCCACGAATCAAAGGCAGCCCATGGCCCCACAGATTACAAGTAAGACTAACCTAATCCCAAGGCAAACAACTTTATGAACAGAAAGTGAGCCCCAACATGAAGATTACGAAGGAAAAATGGGTTCAAAGTATACTTCCATTTAAACGGTCCCCAGAGGGCGCTATACTATCGCGGAATGACGTGCCCAATGCCGGGAATAAGGACGTGTAAATGGGGAAAGGGAACACCAACTCTGTCCCGCGATGGTCTCTGTGGGACACAGCAAGGGGATTGTAATGAAAATGATTTACGGCCCGTTTCCCTCTAAAGGCCGAGTGGACATTATTAAACTAATATCGCTTTGCATTGTTTTATTTTTCAAATTATATTCAATGCGATTCTCTTTGGGAAAAGTGCCGCGTGAAATCAACGAAATGGAAGGGACACACCGACAAGTAAGTAGTCGACAGACAGACGATGACACAAGAGACGAGGGACGGCAAAATGGCCTGGAGACGCCAAATAAGGAACAAATAACCGGCTTCCATGCAAAAGCAGTAGAGGACTGGAGGGCAAGAAAGCAGGATGGAGGAAAGGAAGTGACAGGAAATGACTTGTTCAACTTGCCATGTTCAACACTTTGCTCTTCAAAGGTGACGGGATGGATTCCAACCACGACTGAATGCTCCTGAATGAGTCCAGGAAAAAAACAAAGAGTTATCAGCGACAGAGCCTGATTCCAGGGAAGCGCAAAGCCACCACTATAAGTTAAGAGAGTGGGACCTGGAACAGGATGGGAGGCCATAGAGAAGGATGAGGACGAATATGATCACGCAGGCACCAGGGACGAAGTACACCAGGATGCTGACGGCTGACGGGAAAGCAGAAAATACACACAAAGACGTCTGATCATACAGAAACATCCTTTGACGTAAAGTCCGTTCTTGGCATTATCAAAAAAAACAAACACAGGTAAGGGCTCTGTGAATCACGCAAGGGGCACAAAATGGCCACAGCTGTTGATTCGGGTTATACTGTAAGCAGAGGGCTGCCGGGAATGTGTGACTCAGTGGCCAAAGGTGCTTTCCTTTGCTTCTCCCCCAACCCCCCCCCCAACCCTGCCCCAACCCTCATTTATTCCAGGAATGACTAACATTACAGCAAAGACCCTACACACCACTGTCTACATTTTGATTCAATTTTTAAGATTAATATTTTAAACTATTGCTTCTATTGTTTTGTATGAGACATTGAAGAGATTTAATTCTCAATTAAATAAAAAAGGTTATCATCATTATTGCAAAGAGGACATTCGGACATAATAGTGAGTAACCATAGATATTTAGGCTTCATCCAACGGATGAAAGTGAAGGGAACATTACCTGGGGGTGTGGTCCACTCTACTGGCTCTGACCAATCAGATGAGTTTCCTCTGTATCTGCTAGGGCCAATCATGGCCCTCACCTGGGCAGCCCAGCGTGACCCACTCGAGAGAGATGCCTGACTGATGTCTGAATGGGTGAGAGTTGAATTGTAGCAGTCTCGCTCTTTCTGGACAGATGGAGAGGTTCAGAGACAGACCACAAAGGTTTTCAGTCTCACATAATTACTATGATGACAGTGATGATTAAAGCAACTAACAATAAATGGTAACACTTTGCATTAACTGTTCTGCCATGATGCCTTTATAATGCATTCATGGAGCATTCATTGCACATTCATAATGCATGTACAGAACATTCATAGGCATGTAACTATACCATAACATCCTAACATACCTTAACAGCTTTAATATACCTCATTAACAATCATTATATAATAACAAATACTATAATAGAATAATGTTTGTTACAGACAGTGTAATGCAAGTAGTTTGACTGAGTGCCATATACACAAACTACATTATTTATCCAACACTTCTATTCAAAGCAACATATATTTTGATGAGGGTGGGGTCAGACAGTCCCTGTAATCACTCTGCCAACTACAGGATTTCAACTGGTGACTTTGAGATTATGGGCACAGTGGCCTAACCCACACAGTCACACATCAGTTTAACAGAGATTAAACTGACAGAGATTAAGACTGACTGACTGTCTGATACAGAGAGACAGACAGAGACTAAGGGTGTTTCTCAATACCTAGAACGCAAGGATCGCACTTGTGGTCTTGGCAAAAACCTTGCTAACTTGCCTCCCAAGAACGAACTTGGGGTGCAGTGAATCACAGGAGTGGTCTCATTTGGCAAAGATGCAACCAGTGCATCCTGGATATTTGGGGCGGGGCAAGAACGACATCCAGGGATTTTTATCATCCTCCGTACTTCTGTTCTTGAGTATTGGAACTGGTCTTCAGCAATGGAAGATGACATCAAACAGGTACACGAGAACACAAGTACGGTCAAGTATGCATATTGAGAAACATCCTAAGACTGGCTGACTGATCCACAAAGAATGACAGAGACTAAGACTGGTTGACTGAGACAACGTGACTGGCAAAGACTAAGACTGACTGATACACAGAGACTGACAGAGACTATTACTGAGTGACACATACATAAAGACCGACAGACACACACACTGTCATAGACAGACTGACAGACTCTCACCGGTGTTTTAATGCACCAGTAGCATATCTCATAAATCACTGGCACCAACACTGTCTTTGACGGCGTCCAACTTAACTTCCAGTGTTCATCTTTCTCTTTAACCTGCACAGGGTCGGGGCGGGGGAGCCAGACTGGTGGGGGGTGGGGTATAGACAAAATGTTAAATGAAGTAAATCCAAGTTTCTCAAAAACACAGAGCTATTGAAAAGTGCTCCCAGGAATCTGCTAGGGTATCCATGCCCCTCCGATGCCACTGAATCAGGCTCTCAACACTTCAACTTTGTTCAAAGGTACAACACAAATTTCCATCACAGGATCTGAGCAAGCCAAATCCTGTAGCCATGTTCCCACCCTAGATTTTCTATCCATCTAGGTACCTATTGTCGAGTTTGATGGCTGCAGTGCTGCTTCATTACAGATAAACTAACCAATCACCAATCACTGCCTGACTGTCTATCCAATCACAGGCACGGGCACTGCAGTGCTACTAGTCAAGGGCACAAATAAAAGGACACAGCCCCCTGGAGAATGGGAGGACTCAAAAGAGGAGCGCTACTCACTGTGTTCGTCTACGGGGAACGACCTGAAGATGTAGGTGGGGGTGAGGTTTATCAGGAGCTCACTGGGCTGTGAGGCCAGGAGAAAGGAACAGCTGAACTGGAGTGTTGGTTCATCTGGTTTATCACTGACCTTGGGGTCACCACACAGCTCGTTCCTGAGATGGGGGGAGAGAGAAAGAAAGAGAGAACAAGTGAGGGAAAAGAGGAGGCGAGAAGAACACGGATGGAGAGATCGCACCATGGGGCAGACAGGTGGAGAGGTGGTAATAAAGCGAGGGAATAGGGGACGTGGTCGAGAAGCAAAGACACAGGGAAGACAGAAGATCAGGAAGGAAAATAGACAACACCTGTAGCTGTGGGATGTCATCCCAATGGGCTGGAGGGTCACACTGAGAGCGATCCTAAGTACCAACCAAAACAGCCGAAAGCTCTCCGTCACGAGCCAGTGAGCCAAATCCCAGGCCAGGAGCCTGAGGCTTCACGGCCAGCCCCAGCACAAAGCTACCAGGCCGCAGCGCAAGAGGGACAAAGCAGTGAAGTGAGGGCATTCATCAGCCTTGCGGTTGAAAACTGAGTGTTACTATACAAGTGTTTCCCAATCCGGTCCTCAGGGACCTGCAGACAGTCCACGTTTTTGCTCCCTCCTAGCTCCCAGTCTACAGCACGGAGAATGGTGGAGGGCTTAAATAAGCAGAAAGTTGTGCACAACAGCAGCAGTCTATCGCTTCCTCTGACTATTGAGGAACTTGCCCTCCCATCCAGCAAAAAAGCCACAATTGATCATGGTGAGAAATGTGGAAGTGCTCGGTCTCCGGAGTGACAAACTCAGCATTTCTAACTCTGACGATCGAAACGAACATTTAAACAAGTGGTTGTATCTCTGTCTTTTGCCTTTTGTATTGCGGCTCTTTTCTGATCCAGACCTGTGTGTTTGTGGCTGCAGATCGGAAAGCTGGCCAAAGCAGGCCACCGGGGTCACACTGACCCCATGGAGATTCATTGTGCAGCAGCCTGATTGCCAAATGTAACCTTACAATGGCGACATTTACCGTTAATTTCTTGGCAATGATGCAGCCCCAGGAAGGGAGGGGTGTGGGGGAAGACAATTTAATCAGAAAAGCAACACACACACACATGCACACACACGCACTAGAGTGGCCCTTAGGTGTATGGCAAAAATTAAAAGTTTGAATTTTAAAATAGAGAACTTCTCTTTTTGTGACTTCGTATGAAAAAAAATGAGACAAAAAAAGGAATTTAGATAAATGTTGGGAAGCAGCGCAAGCCGTTTGA
Source organism: Mormyrops boulengeri (assembly GCA_026781065.1). NCBI lineage: Eukaryota > Metazoa > Chordata > Actinopteri > Osteoglossiformes > Mormyridae > Mormyrops > Mormyrops boulengeri. The sequence goes on from JAODLD010000101.1 coordinate 6,437,218, forward strand.
AGTTCCTTTCGGATAGCGGGAATGCCATCATGCCATGAAAACAGCACATCTGGCGAAGCGGCTCTGACTGCATTTGCCCGTCATCTGTGGCACTTGGGGAGCCCTGGGTCGCTCTAGCGTGCTTTGACCCTTCTGTTACGGACGCAGAGAAAATGGACATGGTCAAAAATATGAGTGAAAATGCAGAGACTGATGAACCCTGTCACAGACCGGATGCGAAATGACACAAAGAATTCGAGGACATAGTGGTTCAAATTCCAGGACTTAATGGTTCATTTCTGACATCATCAAGGAATTCTTTCTACGCTGACATTCATCAATGACAGTGCAGAAAATGGCGTGAAATTGTCTCCACACAGCGAATATCACCCGTAATGATAAAAACTTCAGGTGGTCTGTGCAGCCCCTAGATATTACACAATTTTGTTAACTTTTTCGTCTTTATTTTCTTATAAATGGGGGGTGAGAATGTAGCCTTCCCAGGCATCATTTTCAAGAAAAGGTTTTTGGGCCAACCTAATACACACACACAAGCACGTGTGCTTAATCCACACACACACACACACACACACACACAGATTAGGTATCTATATCTTTGTAGGGACTCTCCCCACACACACACCCACACTCGCGCTTTAAATCCAAAACTTCTTAAGGCAGACTCACTTGGCCATGCCGCGGGACCAGTACCGGAGCCTGTAGGTGACGATCTGGGCCAGCTCCTTGCTCAGCTCCCAACTGCAGAGCACCTTCTGCCCCCCGTGAGAGAGGCACTGCAGGCTAGTAGGACCTGGTAACATGTCTGGCAGAGGTGAAGAAGAAAGACCCAGGATGTTACCTCTATAAGCAGACACTCTCACTAAACCGTGTAACAGTCTAAGCTGAAAATCTTTAAGGTATCTAAAAAAATTGACAGTGGCAAGTAAAACTCTTAATCCATATAAAGAAAAAGTCTTCAGGTCTTTGTACTTTTACCCCACATTACCTTACAGACCTATACATACAGCTCTGGAAAAAACTAAGAGACCACTCCAATTTTTTAAAATCTGAATTGTGGTTAAATCCTTGTTCTGCTGGCAGAAGGCTACGCTGAGCAGAAGGTTGCTTCCAGGTTCAAAGTCTCTAAGACAGCAGTACAGAAGAACAAGGTGAAGCAGGAGACACTGGCAGTGACCAAAAACTAGCCAGGCAGAGGGTAGAAGTGACTTTGTAATGCCAGAGATGACCGTCAACTTATCCATCAGTGCCTCATGAATCAGGGGATGACCTCAAGTGACCTTCAAAAGGAATGGGAAACATTAAGTGGTGTGAAGTACACTGCCAGGTCAGGTAGGACTGCCAGGACTCCAAGAAGCCCTTAAAGACCCATAAAGCAGGAAGAAGCCCTTCACCAATGAGAAGAGTGAAAAGTGAGGCTGGAGTTTGCAAAATGTATATTTTACACATATTTCACATAAACTGAGAAATAAGTGAAACTAAATTAGAATTCTAATTCTAATTCTAAAAATGTTACTGTGGTCTCTTAAGTTTTTTCCAGAGCTGTAAATACACACAAGTGTTTTGAGTGTCTCTCTTAGCTCTTCCCACACAATTATGTAATCACTTACCGTCTTTAGTCTTCCACTGCACCAGGGGGCTCCAGTCACTCCAGGATCCCATTCCTACTTGGGCCCTTACTTTGGCCTCATACCAAGAGCCATTCACCAGAGAATCTGCCTCAATTTTCCATGCCGTCTCTGAAATCTCCACGACCTGGAGCAGGGAGAATCGTTCAGATATTTCCCAGGAGTGAGCTGAGAGTGAGTCTGCATTATTGAAGAGGCATGTTAAAGCATCTTCTAATAATTAGCAATATAAAATACTAGCTTTGAACGTAAGGCAAGTACTTTTACAGGCACTAATTTCAAATCAAACAGACCTTTTTGACTCCAAATTCACCACTGAGCCCCTGCTGACCTGCTCACCTCACTGGTCAGTTTAGATGTGAAGGTGGTTCAGGAGACTCCTAAGATTCCCTGGACTGCAGACTCACCTTCCAGTTGCCTTCCAGCGGCCTGTAGTTCAGCTGGTAATTCGTTGCAGGTGACCAAGGTAAGCAGGTTCGCCAACGTAACATGGCCCCGCCTCGCTCAGAAAGTGTCTGTGACACGTTCAGCAAAAGACAGCTTCTCTCTGCAAAGTCCGCATGTAGACACAACCTTAACAATGCACAACCTTAACAATGCACAACCTTAACAATGCACAACCTGAACAATGCACAAACTTAACAATGCACAACCTTAACGATTCCTTTAACAGTCATGAATCATGTTTCCTGGATTTAAGGGTAGTTGCATAGGAGAAGCGAGTTTCTGTGCTTTCAGAATAAGCCTTTGCAGGTTACTTGTTCTAATCTGAATAATAGTTTCTGGCGTAAAACTGTCTTGAAGTCTCTAAAAGTCTTTGGATAATATAACCTATGAATGACTATCCCCCACCCCGGGACTGACCTTGTCGGGACAGGTTGAACACCCTGGACAGTAGGTGTACATGCGGTGTCCTGAAGAGGAATCCATCATTCACTCCGATGGAGAACATGGTGGTGTTGTATTGGCAGTGGAAGGTGGTCCTGCCATCCAGAAGGACGGGGGGTCGATATGGCAGGCACGGGGACTCTCTGAAGAGTGGGAGAGAGAAATCGAGAATTAATCTTCTACTTGTTAGTTATTAGGTTATCCCAGTTACTGCTCCTCCTTGGCACCTCCAGACCCTCTCCTCCGCATCAGGCTCCACCCTTTCTCTTTACCTGTATTCCTCGGTGTCCAGGTGATGCAGGAGCACAGGAGTCCGCACCTGAGTTTTCTCTGTCCAGGTGCATTGTATGTAGGAGAAGTAGTCGTTGTAGCACTGCAGCGACTCTAGCAATGCGGATTCTGCAGGACAGAGACGGACAGCGATGGGCTCCGCGCCTCACAAATCTCCGACGCGGCTCTAGCACAGCGACGCCCTGGAACGGACAGCGACTCTTACTGTGATACGCGGAGCTGCCGTAAGCTTGGTACATGTGGGGTCCCGGGGTCGATGCCTGGGCTGGAGAAAGGAAAACACCCGCGCACCAAATATGGCATACCCAGGCCAGGAGCATGGCGGCTTGGGGAGATTTGGCAACGGGCAAGACCTTTAAACGAGAGAATTCCTCCAGTCAGCAGGTTTTGTGAGTCATGGAAAAACACAAGTGCCAAATTACCTTACAGTGACGGTAAGTAAGTCAGCACAGCAGCAATGTCAAGGAAAAAGCACAGAAATGAACAGAAGTACCCGCGGTTCACTTCGATCCTTTTTTTTTTTTTTTTTTACAATTTTAACAAGCTTAACACAATCGATAGTGAAGATCAACATCAGTAACCTAACAACCACCCTTACTGATAAGTACAGTTTCACTACTGTTTCTCCACAGAGTTTAAAATGACTACACTTTTACGTTTATAAAAGTTATATATTCCCCCACAGCAATTAAGACACAGCAGGAAGGACACACACATCAACACGGATGAAACGAAAAAATACCTTTTTAAACATTTCACTTATCTTTTCTCCAAGGCACATTGATGTTTGCTTACGCTTATACAACATTCCGATAATATTTGACCATACCATATATTCAGAATGCGGCGTCCGGCTTGCTGGTTCCTTCCAAGATTGTTCGGAGTATTTCAATGTCATGTAATATTACTCTACATAATATTATTTTGTAATGAAACATCTATGGGCCACGTTTAACGTACAGTCACTCAGTTATGGCCCTCGAAAAACTAAATTACAGTTTTTCTAGTTTCGATTAAAAAAAAGTGTATGTATTATTAAAACGCCCCTAGTTTTAGCGGATTAAATGTAGTCTATATGCCTGTTTTTGAATAATAAAAAAAACTCGCTCAGAGCAGATTCGAATCTTCTCAAAGTCCCGCAGCTGAAAGGCGCTTTAGAAAAACAAAACGAGGAAAAAGGAAATGCCGAGCGCCGGTCCCCCACTGTGGGATTTCCACGATGGACAGCGAGCGACACACACTGGCTGGGATCTCGATCGCTGTCGGGAACAAAAGAAAAATGCACGAAAAAAAAATGGGGAGACCGCGGATCCGGATCAGAAATGAAACGCTAAAATTCCGTGTTAATTAAACTGCCATTACAAGAATCCCAAATCCGAAAGTAAATTAGAAACACATGCATTTAACTCTAATACTGCAAAAATCAGTTGTCTTTCGTGTCACCGTGGCCCAATTAAAAATGTTTACTTGTCTAAGTTTTGTCTGCAAACGTCTGCGTAACTGAAAACGTGATGGAAAACAAAACAGATTCTTTACGCAGTTGATTTACTGTTGCCACAGTAAAACATTTACTAACTGAATGTTCAAGCTGAAATTCAAGTTGCATTAAATTAAAATAGTCGGTACACTCAGTGACGGGTGAGCCTTTCATTGCCGCCTGACACACGAACATAAACTACCTGTTAATATTAATCACGGTAACAAGCTGATCTTTTAAGTCTTTTTATGTTTCCTTATGCCATTTATTTTAACTATACCGAGTCTGAGATACATGCGTCTGAGTTTGGCTGATCGAAGTAGGTTAGTGTCTATAGATTCATAAATACTCTCTGAGTCATTTGGTGTTTACTTTCAGTACCGCTTTCTTACTGCCGAAATCGCACGGCAAACCTACAGCCAATTTAAAAACCACTTTATATTTGAATCCCGTGATTTACAGGATATAGTCTGTAATAGTCCATAATAACATACCCATATCTATCCATCTTCCAGCTGCCTATTCAGCTGGAGGGTACGCCCTTTGCAAGCCAAATGCACAGACTGAAATTTTATATAGTACAACTTTTTATAGGATAGTCCAGTAAAAAATAAGTAAACTGTGTAATAACTGTGAGACAGTTGCATAGCTGAGCTTCATCTTGAATTTCTTTCCGAACAAGCACTTTTTTGTCCCCGTCTTTTGCTTAGCTAAAAATGCACACACACGTAATGGGTGACGTAGACGCACCAGTCGATATAAAGTTGTGTTTTTTGTTTAGCTGGTGGGAACGAAATGGGTGGAAATGGAATTTTCTTGTCCTGCATCGAAATAAGGCTGAACATTAAACGAACTGCGGCGTCAAATGAAATATATGCTAATTAAAATGTCTGTTAAGTGCTATGAGTGGATTATAACAGCATAGATAATGAAAACATGAACACCTGTTTATCAGAGTTCATTTTGCGAATAGATAAGATATCTCAGTTGGTTTCACTTCTGCTAAAGTGTAGATAAGCAAAGCCGCGTGCATTGAGTGCTTCGACCACAGTATGGTGTGGTGACCGGTGCGTTTCGAATCATCTTCGAAATTCATTGACGTTCCTCGACTGTGCATAGGTGTGTCTTCATTCCTGTGATTACTGACTGTAAACTCACACGGCTGTCCCCTGGTTGCTGAGCAGCAATATCTGCAAGGAACCCCCTGTGATCACATATTACCTGGCGATGCAGAATGGCCATCCATCCATCAGTTGCTGATG
>JAODLD010000101.1:6454641-6466641 GCA_026781065.1 Mormyrops boulengeri
CCTGACCCAGCCGTCACCCCCAACAAAACCAGCCCGCCCCGTTCTGATGCGTCTTTAGGTTGGAGAACGGCTTGCGGTCGCTTGGACGGGGTCCAGAGAGGGTTCGCCAAGAACCAACCAGATCCGGCACCAAAGCCACAAAGAGAAAAACATGTTCTTTTTTTCTGTTTGTTGGTCCCTCCCCAAAAGCACACAGGAATTGCGGGTAGCCTCACAATAAAAAGGATAGTTTGTACAAGTGCTGAGAGCATCGTTCGACAGTGTCTGAAAATCAGAGTGCAGAAGAGGAAGTAGATGCCAGGAATGTGCTTAGGTCTGTGTGTGTGTGTGTGTGTGTGTGTGGCAGGAGGCCCTCCCCCATTGTCCGGGTCTGTTCTATATGTCGACCCGGCCCAGAGCCAGAGCATTGGCCTGCTAATCTCAGTACAAGGTCAGCAGAGACATCGCGGAAGAGAGAGGAGCCCTCTATCTGGAACACACACACACACACACACACACACACACACCCTCACATCACCGGCATACCTGCGCACATCCACACCCATTACACATACCTGCGCTCACACCCACCTGCTCCCCGACACCCAAACACCAGGCCGACAAAGACACACATAAAACCCACGCACAGTAATATGTGCAGGGCGTGTTCCACACACTTCTAATGTCTTCCGAGTGAAGGTGTACCCAGTGCATCCCCGCCCACCGTGAATCGACATGCTCCACTGTTCACCAGGAAGCATTCGACGCGACCCGCGAAGTGGTTCCAATCCCAGCTGCCTCAGTGTATGACCTTTAACCCCCCTTTATATAATGCTTTGGATAAAAGTATCTGATAAATAAATGAAACGTAACAGAGCAGACAGGCATCTGTATGAGCTGAATGCGCTTACTGTCAGCCATTTTTTTAAGACAGCTTTTTTTGGCGTAGTCACCGTCTGAACACCAGGCCTGACGTCGCAGTTAAATCTCCGACACAAGCGCCCGTTCCGCTGACACCATGGCGGCAAGCAAACTCATTTCCTTTCGGAGGGGTTTTGGCCGCAGCTTTAGAACGTATCCCCAGCCCCCCACCCCGGTAAAGACGGCCGCAGAATACGAATAGCAACTCTCTTTTTTTTATGCACCTAGAGCCGCAGGCGTGAGGGGAATGAGAAAGCAAGGTGGAGCGCGTCCCGGGGAGACAGTGGGCTGCTGGGTAGGGGAGTCAGGGCATGGACAAATGCGGGGGGGCAGAGAGAAGGTGCTGAAAATGAGACAGAAAATGAGAAGCTGATTATACAACGGGAAGGATGAGGGGGGAGGAGGAATTAGAGGAGATGAGTTTGAAAGAGTGATGAGTCTGATGACTTTGGAGCGTAACGGGGCGTTCCTCACCGTCTGCGCTGCGGGACCGGAATCAGCAGAACCCAGGGGTGCTGGGTGACCCAAATCTGATAACCCTCAACCACCCCCCACCATGCTGACAATGACACCATGTGTTAGATCTCCATCATTGCCAGTTTACCCACATCCCCCGGGGGGGGGGGTACACCATGTGCTGGTTTCAATTCCACCTGGGTGTCTGAGCACTTGATTAAATTGTTCCCCTAATTGAAGTAATTTAACCTTCTCTCTCGGCACTGAGGCTGTGAGATGGTGTGCGGGAGCTAGATAATCAGCACATGCTGCCGCCCCCCCACTCCAGGAGGGGGCGCCCTGCCATGAGCCCCCATTTACCATATGATTGATCAGGGCAGGGACTCTGCTGTCATCTGGTAAGATCGATCCTGCAGGCACTTATCACCCTGCAAGCTTCCGTTTGTCAGATATTCATGTTGGAAATGAATCAATCATCAAGGGATGGTTTAATCAGGGGGCCAGAATGTGGACCATGTGACTATGGCAAAGTCACCATTAGTTAATCAGAGTTAAAGGACTAGTGCTCTGTGGCTGGTCACTCTCTGAAGTGGTAAAAATCATTCAATCATGAGCACAATAGCACAAATTTACAGCCAGGGGAAGACCATTCAGTCGGAACATTGATCTTTCTGTGGGTATTTTGCTAGAAAAAGGACGTTTTACCTCTGCTCTCGGGGACGACAAAAGGTCCAGTTTAGGCTTGACGGTTTTTCTGTTCAGAAGAAAAAAAAGACCCAGTAAAGGAACCATGTGAGATGAGAAGTTACACAATGTCCTGCCTTGAGTAAGCTGGATGCTAGATGGAGACATCCTCAGTTCTACCCCCCCCCCCAGCTCCGACAGGGGCCTCATGGTGTCTGGTGGGGGTGGGGGGCTCTTCCAGTCTGATCCGGCGGTACCCCATTTGTGGCTTTCCCAAACCCCAACTGGTTCGGGATCATCCCAGAGGAAAAGCAGTCATGGTGATGTTCTGATGAAGGCGTGAGAGCTCATTACACACGTGTTAGCCCCCCCTCTGAAAGCACGGATACACGGTACAGATTATGGCCTTACATGCGGCGGGTGGGGGGCCGGAGCCGGCGCAGGGCGCGCGGGACCTGCAGGCCATCTGCATCCGTCTGGTAGAAGAACATCTGGATCTCCTCCACCATCAGAACCCATGTAGGCAGTGAGAGCAGTTTCTGGCCGTAGAGAGACAGGCGGAGGAGATTATTTTGGGGTGATTCAGTCCTCATCGTTACCCTGGGTAACAAAGACGGTCAAAGTACATAAGCGTGCACACACACACACACACACATATGCGTGTGCGCACACACAGACCTTTACTCGTGTCTTTGTGGGGACCACCCATTCATTTCTATGGGCAAAACCCTAATCCCAAAAATGATGACCTTAACCCCCACCCAGCCCTAACCTTAACCATAAGTAACCAAACAAAATACAAGACTTTTGGCATTTTTAGTTTTTTGATTGCAATCACAGATTGAAGATGAAGTTGAATTTCCCCTTGTGGAGATTGAAAATGTAATGTAATGTAATATCTGAACCACACACACAAACACAGACACACAGACACACAGACACACTGACAGGAGGCAGGGCTGTCCATCACCCCCGCGACATCAGACAGGTTTGTGGACTGTAGGTGGCGGTTTGGAAATAAGAGTGAAGAGGAACTCATGAGAGACCAGAAGATGTGATGCGCTGCAAGCAGGTGGACACACACACACACACACACACACACACACACACACACACACACACACACACACACTAGCGTCCAATAGGTGCCATAAAGACCACAGCAATTCACCTTCATGTAGTTGTTCAGCTCTGGGATGCGGTTTTCTGCGATCTCCTGCTTGTTCCCCACGTACACCTTGCCTGCAAAGTTGCATATCTATGTCATTCATCCTGCATCTTCCCATCCGGGATTCACCATCCACTCATTCATCCCTCCATCCATCCATCCATGCAGTTCATGGATGCATGCAGCTCATACACTAAGGGCCATTTAGAGGCACAGATTCAACACAAGTGCATGTTTTTATGCAAGCAGAGACCCCCGAGGAAACATGCACAAGAGAGAGAGAGAACATGCAAACCCCTCACACAGATTTGTAAGTGGGATTGGAACCCATAACCTGGCAATGTAAGGCCCCAGTACCGCCATGCTTCCTGTCCAGAATTGGAATGTAAAGTACTCTGCCGTTTGCTGTCGAGTCCCGGATCTTGTGCATTTCATGTTTGCTTAGCAAAGCAGTAGGTCCAGTTCCGGGCTTCTATAACACCCACCCTGCAGGTTACGGAGCCCCCGGCAAGCTGACATACACCTGGTGCCCCGTGTCACATGACTGCCTCTCCAAATAATGACTCTACTCGGACCTCTGAGCGCTACTATTAAACAAAAACGGGAACAGCGCTGCCCTCAACATCCCCTTTGTCCGGGAATACGTAAATAGATGATTGTTAGCTTGTGAGTTCATGGAGATCAATGTGCACGTGCACAAAATCTGTTATGCACCGTCACAGAATAAATGATGGAACAGAATAATGAAATTTTATTGATCCCTATGGCATAATTGTCTTTTTTGCCTATCTTATCTTGCTCTGCATCAGACACACAGACACATATACAGGTGAGAGGTTGGGGGTCACAGTGTAGGGTCAGCCAACGTGCAGCACCCCAGAGCTGGGGGGGAGTTAAGGGCCTCGCTCAGGGACCCTGTGGTGGCATCACTCTGCCAGCCCTGGGATTCGACCCAATAACCTTCCAATCATGCGCACAATTCCAAACCTACTGGGCCATACAACCCCCCCCAACAAGACTGAAGAGCACCCTTATGGGGCACCTGAACTGCTACAGTAGTACGCCCTACTCCATAAACAGATGATGATGTAGGTACTTTTGGTGAAAATACTACGCAAAATAATCCACATACAGTATTAAACTGCAACAAAAGGGAGATATTTAACATTTTGAAATGAAGCAGGCAGCTGGAAATAGATTTCGGCCAGCCTGTCCGGTCTGGCGGTCCTGGGCACCAAGTAATTAAGAGCGATATCGCCGGCCCTTCATCAGCAGCAGTATTGTTCCATTTGCCGAGAGCCGCGGTGTGACACAGCAGAGTCGTGAGGATTAGGGCCGGGGGTGTGGGGGGGCGGCAGCCGAACAGAGGGATAGATCACAGGGTCGGAACGAGGGAAGGCTCACGATAAATAAATGATGAGATCCGTCACATTAATGTCCCGTGAAAAGAGGATAGGGCCGATGAGGGAGGGCAGGGAAGTTAATTTAAAACTGGAGACTGTGTGTGTGTGCGTGCGCGTGTGTGTGTGTATGTGCACGAGCCAGAGAGAGAGAGAGAGAATGGCGGCCCTCCTTCGTCTTAACTTTTGGCAGGCCTTTACTGCACCCGCTAAGCCCGTCCGCAGGTGCGACTGCCCCGCCCACCTGGAGCCATTACAGCTCTGCTCGGATGGAGAGGCAGGAAGAGGAAGGAGGAGTGGGGGCAGGGTGGTGGTGGAGGGGTGCCGGCTGGGGGCGGATTTGCCCCAGGGCATGCTGGGTAGTGCATTTCCGCTGTGGGGATGTCGCGGATATTTCAGGGTGGGGGGAGCTCAGGACCCCGCTCTACTCGCCTGTAATCAGCAGATAACTGTATAAACTAGGTTTGTCCTGTACGGATGTGAGCGATGGACTGAGAGCAGAGAGCCAGCATTCAGGAGTCCACCGACTGCTTGCTTTAGTTAGAAAGCAAAATGTAACCACATATGTTGCTCCATTGACCTACCCGTTTCTTCCTTAGGGTGCCAATTAAACTCCCCCTCCCATCCTCCACTTCCCATGTACTATGGATCCGTTTGCCAATTGGAAGCTCGGGTTTTTAACAGCTGTCATTATGGGACTTTCCATTCGAGACCTTCTATGATGTAACTGGCCCCCGGACGGTCATTCACATGCAACTTCCCTATTCCTCCGTCCTGTCCTTCACCTTCCCGTCATTTGACTGCTGAGTTGCATCATAGCAGCAGCTTCCAGAAAAACTCACTGCCCGGCTGCTGCCACTCATCAGCAAAATCCACAGCTGTAACAGAAATCTAGAACTCATACATCTGGCCCATCTTTTTCTTTGCTACTGCGTAAAAGTTCCACTCCCGCTCCTCGGCCCATTTGCTGAGCATCTCGAGGACCTCCTGATAGGCGTCTGAGTTTATGCCTGTCGCAATGTACGGTGCCTGCTGTAGGCACATTGGTAGCCTAATGCTGGACGTTACTGGCAAATCCGGGGTCTGCTGAAGCTCTGGTTATACATGACGTTAGATTTTCGCCCTTTTTCACAGGTAGAAGGAGTTTGCATACGTAAATAACACAAGCTTGATAATGAGCAGGCATTTGCATGAACGGAGACGCACGGGATGCACAGGGGCAGCAGACAGGCAGACTGCAGCGGTGACACACCTGGCAGGGTGGGCAGGGTGCAGGTGTACTGGCCGATCTGGCTGTCACCGGCAAACTTCAGCTCCAGGGCCTGGTGAAGGGCAAAGAACTCCCGGTATCGGCGGTAGATGAGATACTTGCAGCCCCCCTTAGTCTTCACCTCGATCACGAACCGCTGACGTGGGGAGAGAGATCCATTACCAGTTACCTTCCAACAGCTGACCCTCTCAGCTAGTTTTTGACACAACCGTCATATCCAGTACAGCACGAGTCTGAACCTCATGGCATACAGGAAACACAAGGTCCATTACAACAATGAGGGTAAATATGGCAGATTTTTGTGGGTAGTAGAGCTACCATGGGCTTACTGGTGAATGTCCCCAGGGCCAGACTCCAGGGCTGGGGCCCAGTAACCCTAGTCCAGGAAAGGTACTGTGGGGTTTAATGGTACATTTCATGGGGTCTCTATTGGGTTGTAGTTTGCCTGGCCTCTCCCCACAGATCTGTTCTCTAGCGACATAGCTCTGTGGATTACAGAATCACATAAACCCCCTGTACCAGGCAAGGTCAGGACCCTCAGCGGGGTATGGGCAATTCAGAGGCACCGCTTTGCCAAACTGCACGAGCCCAGAGTGCTGGAGAAAAGCCCAAGCAAGCTCTACACACGGAGCCAAGAGTGGGATTTGAGGCCCCACCACCGCGCTAATCACTGAGCGACGGCGCTGTCCAGAAACACCAATAACGGCAGAAACGGCAGAGCGCTCCTCGTCCATATTAACGGGCGTTTGCGAAGCCTGGGCGGCAGCAGTAACCGTGCGGCGATGAGGCTCACATAGAAGACCATGAAGCCTCGCGTCTCCTCGATGTCAGCTATCATGGCACTTATCGGGATGTTGTCCGGAAGCTGGTCGAAGTCGCTGCAGGGAAAGCGACACAAGCAGGCATGTTTAGAGAGGCTCAGTGTCGTGGCTGGGAGGAAACCGCAGCGCAGCATGTTTGAATTAGAATAGAACAGAAACAGAGAAATAGGTAAAAGTGGTGGTTTGATTTCAAATCTCCCTCAACCATGAACATACATAGTGCCACTTTAGGAATAATACTTGTTCTTAACACCTTTAGAGCCTAATTTTCTCTTAATTTCACCTTGGGGAAATTACAATATTCTGTCTATGTATCAAAGGGCATAGCAGACATTTTGATAATGGGGAGGGGGGCAGCATAATAATTTAAATGTATAAGTCTATTAGGGGGTAAAGAATGAAGGGGGAGTACTATCTATCATCTGTCTGTCTAGCTATCTAAAACGTGTTTAGAAAGAGTTGGTATAGTTCAACCTTAAATACACACACCATTACTACCATGAATTCATGCTCATCAAGCTTGTTTTTCATACTAATTTACACACAGTTCAAAAACGGGAATGATTCAGCATCCCGCATTTCAAACACGCCGTAACTCACTGAAAATGCATCGCCTGTCACCGAAATTACCGGGCACATCACTGGCGGCTGTCCAAGGTGCATGACAGATAAGTCACTCTCTCACGCACACGCTGCGACCAGGTCTCACCTCTCATCTCTCAGCTGTCGGGGCAGAGACATGACTGTGTAGCCCAGCACCCGGGCAGATCGAAGGTCCTGGCAGATCTGAATGCAGGAAACTGAAGTTTTCAAATGGCAGATGTCTACCGGTGCGTTTCACAGAGCCACGCCTCTTTACATGAATCGCGAAGGAGTATAGTTTCGGTTTGCCTTAGAGTGATACGGCCGTATATTCATTTACGATTGCGATTTGCTCCGTATTTTCCCAATTTTATACGTGACTGCAGTTCTGACTGCAATTATTTTTCAGTTCTAGACCTAAATATCATTTGTCATTCACAAAGACAGCGAAGTCAAAAAATACAAAAATTATTACTGGTAGTATCTGAGAAATCACTTTAGTCACTATCTATTACTAATTTTTAATTATTGATTTTTGATCGAATTTGACTGATATATTAAGACTTCTGGTGTATATAGACTGTTGGAGAATGCAGCATCAAACACAAAAATGAAAAAAATGCAACGGAAACTTTATGCAGCTACCGCAGTGTGTCGTGCTGCTACCACACGGTGTCGCTAGAGTGACTCGCGCGATAACGGTTCTCTGATAAGGTTACAGGCCGTTTACTGGTGTAAAGTAACGAAACATAATTACTTCGTTTCAGGGCCGGTTCTAGGCAGGGGCTCGGGGCGGGCAGTGCCCCACCAAATACTCCGCCTGCCCCATTAACGCCAAAGATTCTACATAGCCGGAGTTTTAGCTTTTCAAAAGCCAAATAGGGTCACTCTAAAACGTTTAATGTGAAAAAGCTTAATGTGGATTAATGTACCAAAACAGCGACGAAAAATCACGGACATATCTGGTCATAAAGACTTTCACCTAACAAAAAATCAAAATCGAAATGCTAGGAATATGGACTTTTTCTTACGTTAAGCGTTTTCCTTTCCAGTGCATCTCTACAGGCTCTGAAGAAGATTAGAGAAGATGACTCACTGACTAATTTTGAGACAGACACCCCTGTTCCCGCAACTTCACAGCTTACAGACAGTGTTGTTTTATGCACTGTAGGTCACAGTGAAACCTCTGAGAGTCCTAGCCAGTCTCTGACGAGAGCTCTTCTCAACATTCTGGATAGAGCCATTGTGGAGAAGGAGACCTGGTTCTCCAGAGGCAATCTTGATCTGATGATGGCAGTAAATTGCCTTCTCCCTCAATCTTCCTTGGATGCTGCCTTGTTAAGCCCCCTGCAGGAGCTGGCAGGTACTGCCTGCAGCGACAGCCTTTCTAATAAAATTTGTGTTGCAAAAGTCATGTTAGAGAAGTTCACCTCTGCTGTTGCAGACCTCTCCACCATTTGCAAACACCTCCAAGAGTTTAAGGAAGCTTTTCCTCCTGCTATTGTGAATGAAGTTTCATCTGCCGCATGTGAGAGTTCTTTCTCCACTTTGTCACGTGGCCTAACACCCTTCCGATGCACAATGTTACATGAGAGAAAGAAAAACTTGGTGATTCTGGCTCACGAGAAGGCCATAACAGCTGGACCAGATATGGATGAATTTGTTAGGGATTTTGCACAAAGAAACAGAAGACTGATCCTGTAATTGAGAATATATAATTAGACATGATCAATAAGTCACTGAAAAAATGAGACTGAGAATATTATGGGTGTGGAGTCAAAATACTAAGATTATGCGTTAGTGGGTTTAAAAATATGAATTATAACTACGGTTCATTTTAGCTTTTTTAAAAAAAGAAAAAAACATAAAGCAGACCACTTTATAGCTTAAACATACAAGTATAACGATAGACGTTGGCGACCCACCAACATCTCTGTTCTAGACTGCCCCCCGTTGAATGCAGTCTAGAACCGGTGTTCTGCTTCGTTACTGTACCTAATTCGTTTCTTTTCTGGATTTGTACTTTCCTGGAGTTGCCTATTTTAAATTGTTTCAAGTTTTACGTTCACGTCCCAACATTTATGACCCAAATAACTACTTTTTACTCCGACAAATTCTGCAGACCATCGTTACTCACCGAACAGAAAAATCATCGATTCTGGGTAAAATCGCTTTCTTTTTTTACTCATAATCGCTATCGCTATTTTGTCTCACGATTTTCAGCAATATTTTCTCTGTTTATTGTTGTTATTATTATTAGGCGTATTGCTTATTATTTCTATTTTGTTTAATTGTTTGTGTTCAGTGGCGGAACAACTGCACACAAGGCCCCCGGGCAAAAGACCGATCGGGCCCCCTCTCCCCCCCGCACGCGCGCACACACACACACACACGCACGCAAGAATACGTATATGTGGCGGCGATGAAACGAGTTTTAAAGATCCTACCCATCACGCACTGCAGTTTTTTGCAAATTCCTCAAACGGAAAACCATTAAATACAAAAGGAACAGCTTAGTTTGACTTCAAAACAGTACTATGTATTATATTTTAAGTTTGTTGTAGGGATTTTACAGATTTTTTTTTTTTAAATAATATTTAAAAAAAAAAACACCATACATCCACCATAATAAGAATGTATACCATAAATGGCAGATATATGAAATTCCAAGTCACAAATGAAGCATATGTAATGCATTCTGTCTGTCAAAAGGACGGGAAAAATTATGTCAGTGTAGTTTTTGTGTGTATATGAGAGGGGCCTCTTATGGCTTGGGGGGAGGACCCTCTACGGCCTAGCGGCGGTGGCCCCCCCCCTTTAGCTCTGCCCCTGTTTGTGTTATCGTTTTGCATTACATACCGTCTTACTGAAGACAGAACTTTATCAATATTTAAAGTTAGTGGTACCAAAGATAAAGGTACAACCGAGCCTACAGAATTAATGGAGGCGATTGCATTGGACAACCATCTTCCATAGTTGACGACGACATGTTCTTAATTCTTTATTAAATCTGGCCCGGAGATCGAACTCAGCAAGTGTTACTCACTTTCTCCAAATTAAAAGAAAATAACCACTAAATATCGTTTTGCGACTCAGTGTTTGCGATTCAGTTTTCCTTATTGTACTGCAGTACCTGGATACTTTTTTTGTATGATGAATTGATTTGAATGTGTGGTTCCCTTTATTTTTGTTACTTAAGTAGCCCTATTTTTAAAATCAATATTTTTTACTTTCACTTGAGTAGCCAAGTATTTTACTGAACTACTTTCAGTTATACTTGAGTAACATATATGGTGTAGCGTCTGTACTTTTAAGTGCTCTTTCCACCACTGCTTGTGTCCATTGAATCTGAACATTTATAAACAAAAAAAAAACCCAAACAAGTAAGTAAGTTCACAGGCTGATCCTTTGCAATGAACTCTGGCATTAGACTGAACGCAGGTTCTCCGATACTCGCGGATACACTCCAAGGTCGGAGCAGCTGCCGCCACGGCGCGCGGCTGCATTCCAGCAATGGGAATGCTGTATCTGTGGCGCGAGACCGGGAAGACTGGCAGGGCTGGGCACCCGAGCAGCATGCAAATTCCGAGCCACGCATGGTTACAGTTACAGCACTGATGTGGCAATCCCATGGTGGGGGGGCAGGGGGGGTGCCCTCCAAAATGCCAAATGGGACATTCACATGTTGGGAGGACATACCATACACCTCACATGTCATTTGCATTTTGGTAAGGTCCCATTTCGTTGTAACACTCTGGAAGGCCATCTCCTTCCCCCCTTTGCCCAATGTCCCATAATACAGCATGGCGCTTTGCATTATAAGCCGCATGCCGATGGCAGTATGTGCATTTACACGGGCTTGCTTGGTGCATAAATGACTCACACGCTACATGCACGCATATACAGCTATCATGCAGTCATGACCGGTTTCACATCATCTCCACAAATGAAGCAGCCTGATCGAGAATACCTTCCCATGAAAGTATGACAGCCAGCTCCTTCACCTCTGTAGATTCCAGACCCGGGTTAGAAGAAAGGTGAGCATTTAGGTTTTTATTGGTCAGATTAATAACAACAGCAAAACGTGGAATATGCATCTGTAGGCATGCATTTGGTGTTTATGGGGGGGGCTCTATTTGATTGGTCTTTAGGTAACAAGTCTGCCGGATTTGTATTGCGATCATTCCAGCGCTGCTCACTGCGATGCCATATGCAAGCCAACTCCAATGCTGGAGCTCGCAGCCTGCATCCCCCCCCATCCTCACAGCCCCTTTAGCCTCAGACACAAACCCTTGTACTAGCTCTATCCCCCCGCTTGTTCATCCACCCCAGCCTCTTCCAAGACACCTGTGGCTGGCTTTAACAACCTTGCATCTGCCATAACCATCACTGAGATTATCAAATCGCTTCCTTCTCCCGTCTTGGCTTGGTACCGTTTATTAGTCTCTACTGTATCTCACCTTCTCTGTCACCCCCCCCCCCCCCCTTCGCAAGAAAGTGCTGAAACTGAGTAATATAATAGCTGAAAGGGAGCGAGAGGGAACCTGAAGCTCAACACCCCCTTGTCTTAGTGGAGGCGAGATGCCAACAGCGACCTCTGGTGGCGAGGAACAGAATTAGCGTACCTCGGCAGAAATTAGAGCAGGGGTCTCCAACTCCGGTCCTGGAGAGCTACTATCCAGAAGGTTTTCTATCCTACCTGGCTTCTGATGAGCCACA
>JAODLD010000101.1:6488424-6520838 GCA_026781065.1 Mormyrops boulengeri
ACAAGAGCACGACTGAAAGACTATTACAATATCATTACACAATCAATTATTTATCATTTGAATGCACTGACGAGTATATAGGATGAAGTGACATGGTGTTGTGCTGTGATATTTAAGAGTTCAGCAGTCGTCGGGACCGAATTTTGCCGTGGTCCGCAAAACAAGACGCCGGAACCATCGCACAAGTGAGAGGTTATGGACACAAGCAGGAAGAGAGTGGAACATGCAAGCCCGTCCGCCCATTATACACCGCGCTAAAACATTCACAATTTCATCAATATCACAACAAAAGATGTTTGATACTGTTGTGTCAATCTGCATATAGGAGAAAAACACTTACCACGTATGAACGCAAAGTGGATCTATGAAGTTGGTCACTGTTCGGTCCCGACATCGTTCTTGTCTTTCTAAAGTCCTACGCGGTATAAAAGACGCCAAAACTAAGTTAGGTGCGAAGCACAAACGTCCCGATTAACACGGCGAAATCGATATATGCATAAAAAAAACTCAGCAACTCATACCTTATGCAGCCGGTGGAAAGTCACCTTCACCGTTGGCGTTTTTTATTGTGTTTTTATGTTCTTATCTACTAAAGGTGGTTTGTGATAAACGTGTTCGTCCAAGTGACTGATAATGTTGCCTGAGTGTTATCAGGCTAGAGAGAGAAAAACTGGAGGCATCGATACTGCGCTGGGTCGTAAATTATTGAACGGTACTACATGAGCATGAGAAAAAAGAAACCAGCTTCACTTGGATCGCTTCTGCATGAGGTGTTACACCTGAAGGTCCATCACACAAAGCCGCTACATGCTGCATCCACACGCACGATCCAGTCACCCAGCCCGGGCGGCCAAACACCGGCCCTTATCTGCACCACTTTCGATTCATTATACAGTGTAAAATGCAGTAGGAAATAACGAATATCAGTAGGTACGTTGGTTGTAGGACAGTCGAGCTGCTCGGTGGGAGAGTGCAAGTATCAGGGAGGTACCTAGATATTCTGGACCCCCTGACATAATTTCACCTTGCGCCCCCACAGATGTACGTTTAATTTAACATATTCAATTGCAAGGCCCCTTAATCTTCCAGGATATCCCTGTCCCCCCCCCACCCCACCCCACCCCACCCCCGCCGTTGGAAAGTGAACTATAATATAATACCATTTTCAAATCTCCAGAGCAGTATATATACTATGCAGCACTTAAAACGTCAGTTATCCAAAAATATCCCATTCTTCACTAAACAGATAAAATGGTACTGTAGTTTCAATGAACGCATTGCCTCTCTCAAATTGAAACGAATCTACGAATGTTCATTTACTTTAGTT
This sequence comes from Mormyrops boulengeri, assembly GCA_026781065.1. Classification (NCBI taxonomy): domain Eukaryota; kingdom Metazoa; phylum Chordata; class Actinopteri; order Osteoglossiformes; family Mormyridae; genus Mormyrops; species Mormyrops boulengeri. The sequence continues at coordinate 6,489,752 of JAODLD010000101.1, forward strand.
CAAGAAAAAGTGAAAGACATAAAATTATTGTCCACGATACAGCTATGGAATAGGTCGGTCTAGACTCTATCGTCACCGCATGCTGGCCATCGCACGGTAGCCACTGTAGAGACTCCCCTGGAACACCAGGGGGCGCCAGCGCACACTTCGTTTTTGCAGACCCGCTACTTTGTTTACATGGTATATTTCAGACGCGTTTTATGTGTGAAAAAGCGCTTTAATACAAGAGACAAGCTGCTATGTAGGTCACATAAATACTCATTTATTTTCCATGTATCTTAGTAATAACGCCGCATTATATATGTAATGTACAACACCAAGTAATGATTTAAATATTATATAAAGATTTAAAGGAGAAAAGTTCATATACGACAAAACGACAGGTCAGTGTTACAATCAACAGGCTCTACTGTACATCGTTTAATACATTTTTAAAGCTTGTTCAGTTATAATCCTGCAGTAGCACAAGTGCAAATTTGGGTCACTTCATAAAAAGTAAAGTCATTATAAATAAGTCGAGGTACAGGCCATTAGTACAAACTGCCATTTTGAAAAGCAACAATAAAATCATTACACAAAAAATGCCTTCCATTATAGGGTATAGGCATGGTCTTCATGGTTGATCAGTTCTGGTTTGCTTGCCTTCAGCACTTTTGTAAACAAAAAAACAATATTTTTGTAATGAACTATTCGCATTTGACTGGCCGGTTCCTATTATGGTTTCTCCTCCCTACTTCGTGTAAGTTTGTAGCCTGCTTCCATGTCGCGTTCCCCTCTAACACGCGCCAGCCGCCGCTTGTCAGCCACCGCCCGCCAGCCGCCGCCCGTCAGCCGTGCACCAGCCGCTGGGCAAGTGCCTGGATGTGCTCGCGGTGCTCGTACAGGTACATCTGCGTCTCCCAGAGCATGTCCACCAGCACGGCGTCGCTCACCTCGTCCAGCATCACCTCCATCGACAGCTGGGGGCTCAGCCTGGCCGGTAGGGGTCGAGGGAAGAGGAGGAGGAGGAGGAAAGTGCGGGACGCGGATGGAGAGAGGCACACAAGGAGACACCCATTACATTACGGAGTAAGGGAAATGTAGACTAACGCGGACAGAGCCCCTCTGCGGGGCCCCGTCCCAATGCCCAGTGGGATCAGCTGAGCACTGACCTGTGATAATCGATATCCGTCATCTCACACCAAGCCTTGGCTCGGTCCACCACACAGCCGTCGGAGTCGGTGCACTGCAACAGAGAGAGAGACAGACATGGGAAGTCAAGGGCATTGTCCCGGGGGGGCAGTGGGAAACCAAGGGAATCCCTTAAAGGACCTCGTTCTGCGCGGTCACAAGAAGCATGTGCGAGTACAGACTGTCACAGCCTCCCATATCACAACGCAAAATACAAAGCCAAACTCTTCTAACACCAGAAAAGCATCAGTTTTGTTAGCCGCTGGACCAGCCTTGTCTGTGTAGAGTGTGGCTCAACAGGTAAGGTACTGGTGCCTTTTTCCAGAAGGTTGTGAGTTCAAATACCATAGGTGACAAAGTAACCATATCTCCACTGGACCACAAGCTCTCCTCACTTGTATGTCACTTAGGACAAAAAGCCCTGCTGATACAATGTTAATAAATAAATGTACCATCCCTACGTGAAGAAAAACACAATGACCAGATTCGTGGAATTCCCTTTACAGGCAGGTGGCCCAGAGCAGCTCTGATCCCATTCCCTTTAAAGGCAGGTGGCCCAGAGCAGCTCTGATCCCATTCCCTTTAAAGACAGGTGGCCCAGAGCAGCTCTGATCCCATTCCCTTTAAAGGCATGTGGCCCAGAGCAGCTCTGATCCCATTCCCTTTAAAGGCAGGTGGCCCAGAGCAGCTCTGATCCCATTCCATTTAAATTTCACGAGCACTCTACTTTAATTTTCATTACTAAGCAGCTCACACAGGCTTTGAGCGAGCTTCATGTGTGCACTTACACAATCCACCAGCATCTTCCCCAGCCCCTTGGCTCCCACGAAGGACTTGGCCAGTTCCAGGGGGTTGGACGGCCGGAACACATCCACAGAGCTCACCACCACCTGGGGGGGCTTCCCCGTCCCTAGTGAAACCACCACACCCAGCTGCTGAACTTCCTCTCCCCTACCCTGAAAGATAACCGGGCAGAGAAGCGAGGGGGATGCCTTCAGATATTACGACCGGAGTTTAAAGACAACAGCGGAGCCAACAGACCAGGGACATATACAAGGGCGGGGCCACAGGGAGACTGGCGTCAGCTATAAGCTGATTGGTCACATCTCCTGTCACTTACTGATTCAAAACATATCATTGGCTAATGATAAGGCTGGCCTTTTTGTATGAATTATACCCACACCTTAAAAAAATCCAAGAATCGGACCTGCCACAGACTGTCCTGGAAGTTGACATGGTCTTCTTATTCCTGCTTTAGGGATGTGTCCCTGTTACTACACTTACAGCCGTGTAAGCTCAGTGTAAGCTCCGTGTAAGCTCCGTGTAAAGGCTAAGGGTCTGCATACCTGTGCTCGGAGGGCTTTGTTGTACTGATGTATCTCTGTCATAGCATCCAGCGTGGGGTTGTTGGCTAGCAGCCCCCCATCCAGAAAGCGGCCCATTGGTCGGAAGTAGGTGGGGGCGGCGCCACTGGACCGGGCAGCGCGCCATATGCACTGGTCTGGGAGAGAGTGACAAAGGGCAGGGGTGAGACGAGGCATGAGACACCACTATTTAGTTCTGCAAAGGGTCTGGAAATGAGGCTGTGTCCAGCCATGTGATTGGATAGCCATGTCCAGGTTCACAGTGAGGTGAAAGCTGCCATGTGTGTTTCACCTACGTGTGCCCCCATCATACAGTGACGGATGTCCTCACTCGCTCACACACACACACACACACACACACACACACACACACCTTTATCTGGGATGGTCCTACGCTTTTTTGAAGGGGGGCCCTTGGAATAGCCCACTATCAACACATCCTCATCCTCCCATCCTGAAACACCAAGACACAAAGGACCACATGTACTCGCAGAACACACCAGCAGTATGCAGCGCGTACCTGCAGTATGCACCTGCAGCACACACCCGCAGTATGTGGCCATAGTATGCACCCGCAGTACGCAGTGCCGTACCCACAGAATGCACCCGCAGCACACACCCGCAGTATGTGGCCACAGTATGCGCCCGCAGTACGCAGTGCCGTACCCACAGTATGCGCCCGCAGTACGCAGTGCCGTACCCACAGTATGCGCCCGCAGTACGCAGTATGCATCCCTAGTATGCTATTCAGGCTACAGCCCAGTTCTCCATGGTATTGTAACCAAGACACCTTGACCCTTTGGGGCTGGGCTCTTATTCAGTGACGTATGAGGGAGAATTGCAGGGGGGCAAAATGGAGAGTGAGGGTCATACCCTGCGGGATGGTAAGGGGCTGGAATGTGGCCTTCGAGGCATAGGGGGGCTCCCTGATGAGATCAGGAGGGTCATAGTTTCGGAAGAGGTGCAGTTCTCCAGGATGCCTGTCTGCGAGGACGCTGGTCACGATCACCCTACAAGAGAAGCAGACGAATGTCAGATTATCTTACAGATGTGGTCCATGCAGGCTGACATAGGGGCACCAGAACCATTCAGAACCGGAGAGGACACACACTGGGGCGGGAAACACACTGGGGCAGGACACACATAGAGTCCCAAAGGACAACAGGTACCTGGGGTGCCGGATGTCCGTCATCTTAGTGTTCTCGCCGAACTCCTGCTTGAGGAAATCCTCCAAGGGGGCGGACTCGTAGGGACGGGAGCCTCGGAACACCTTCTCCTTCATCCGGAAATAGAGGCAGCGCAGGTACTCCATGGATTTCCCTAAGAGACAGAGACAAGGAGGAAGTGGGGAGCGAACGGGGATGAGTAACAGGAAGCATGCGATGAATGAAAGCGCTTAAAACATGAGTGAGAATCAGGTGCTGACCGTGCACTATAGCCAGGGCCAGAATGCCCCCTGTACTGGTGCCAGAGATCCAGTCAAACAGTTCCCGCACCGGTCGGCCCGCCGCGCGCTCCAGGGCGATTAGCATCTGGATCAGAACCAGACCCTTGATGCCACCACCATCCAGACACAGCAACCGGTCTGTTCTGAAGGGGAAAGGGGGGGATTCAATGTTTATTACAATAATGTACAGATAAGCTCAGCAAAAACCCTGGGGTCTCTCAAGCTGCTTGTGTTTCTGGGGTCCAGTGTCCCGTTTCCATTGTGTTTCTGAGGTCCAGTGTCCCGTTTCCATTGTGTTTCTGGGGTCCAGTGTCAAAAAAAGCTTTGACTACACGCCAGAAATCAGGTCAGGGGTCAAAGGTCATCTTCATCCCAATGATGTCACAGTATGCCTTTCACGAGGTACAGGTGGCACTACTCATGTGCAATAACCACCAGGGCTTTAGATGACGGGTGTAAACATTTGTCCTGATGTGGGCTTTTCACTACTATACAGACGTTTACTTACACCCAGAATTCGATAACCAAATTAGTAGTACAGCTAAAATATCAATGAGAGGTGTATTATGACGCCCAAAATCTGTATAAATTCAGCGTATCCTTATGCTTAGTAAATTCAGTTAGCGGAGCATGCCACATACGACTGTTTTGGTAAATCATGGAAGGGATAATAACTGAAGTGGCGGTGAAGAAAGGGACAGCTCCGCCGCCACAACATCTTTTAAGAGAGGAGATCTTGTGGATAAACAAGAGGAGCAGCAGTACTTTCTGCAGTTTAAGTCCGACATGTTTATTAAAGATGAGGATAGGCGGGCGCCCAGACAAATGTTTACGCCCATCACCTAAAGCCCTGGTGATTATTTTGCGTGCGCTATCTAATCGCGATGTGGCATCATGCAGGCCTAGGGTTCGGTGTCAATTCCTCTTAGCCCACAGCTGCGGTTCCTCTACAACTCAAAGGTGACTTTGCTGCTAACAAGAACAAACTGACGCCACACCTTTCAGGAGATGAGGAAATCTTAGCTGGACATTTTTAGATCTAGGGAGCTGTAGCATCTTGTATGCAAGGGATTAAAAAGAGACTAAAATTTAGAAGGTCAGAAAAATCATCTTCTATTCCACATAGATCAACTCAAACACAGTTTGGGGAACCATGGAAAAGAAATTCCAGCATGTGAGCCCAAATATAACTACTATTAGACATGAATAAAAGCAGGTTCTTACTTTGCGGTCGATGTTTTCACACCGTCCACTTCAACGTATTCCCGAGTTATGGCCCCTACAGCAGCAGCGATGTGGACAAGATCCTCAAACCCTGTCAGCCAATCACAGAACAGACAAGGCTCAGCCAATGAGACGGATCGGAGTCGGTTACCCATTCACAGGAAATGTCCATCCCTAAAAAGTTTGGTGGATTTTATTTATATTGTAAAAATAACACACACCTACCACTGTCCAAATACTACAAACTGCCAATCACTTTTTTTAGAAGAATCAAAAAGGTTCAGCTTTGAGAGCCCATCCTGGAGAACTCATCAGCCATGTCTGGATCAGGCTGGATCAATTTACCCATGTGTAATGCTTACTCATAATCATTGCCATAGGTAATTGATTAAAATGCCTAACAAACCGTTCAGACAAGACCAAGGTAGTTCATAACTGTTCCTACCTTAAGTGCTGAGAGAAGGGATAAGGTTAGCATGTGCACAACTATGTGTACACCTGAATAAAATGTTTAATAACTTTGTAGAATCTGTCCTGTCTGAACTGGGCATCCATTTCTCTGCTATGTGCTGGTCTGGACTGGACGTTTACTTTGAGAGACCAGAGACTAGACTCGGCCAGGGAGTTCTCAAAGTGTAAGGTCACATGGATCACTCAGCCATGAAGTTTTCGGAAAGTTTTTGGAAAGTTTTGGAGGGACCACCTCAGCGGGGGGGGGGTGGGGAACTCAGCATAAAATAAACAAGTGAAGGTGTCCGTGGATAAGGGAGAGAGGAGGGAGAAGAGGAGGAGGAGGAATGGTCCATGTGAAAAATGGAGGTAAGAGGAGGCCAGAAGATCAGGGACGGGTGGGCTGTTACCTATGGCTGGAGGCGGAGGCCTCTTCGGGGGAGTGTTCGGGGGAGAGATATTTAATGAGGGGGGGTGACACCGCTGCACCCCTACACTACACAGCATGTCACGGAGAATTTTTCTGTTGGAGCCTTCAAACACAGGCAAGGAGTTAGAGACATGCAGTCAGACAGCACGGCGAGGGTGGAGACACATAAGTACACACACACACACACACACACACACACCATATGAGACAGGAAAATTAACTCGTTTATCAGCACGCATGATCCTGTAGGAATGCGTTTCGCCCAAAGGCTGTCTATTAAAAAGAAAAATTCAACGTCTGTTTAAAATACAGTTACAACATATCAAATTACACTCCAAAAATATTCATTTTGTCTGTTGCCACACATTTTCCCACATAAACAAAGGAAGCAGTTCCTCATACACCAAGAACAGAGAATTTTCTAAACTACGTCACGCTGCATTGTCTACAGGGAGGGAAAGCTTCCCCACCCTTTTCCGGGATCTAATTCCTGGGCTTCCCATGAATCCCTGGTGCTACTGAGAAACACCGAAGGTCATCCAAGCAACAGTCTCATGGAGGGGGGAGCAAAACTGCCAGGCGGGGGCTTTGAAGCAACACAGATAGCATTTTTTCCCCCTTTAGTTTATTTTTTTTTTTACCCAAAATGAATCACTACTTGGGGCAGATTAACAGTCACTGCCAAGAACAAAGGAGCGGTGTGTTGTCAAACTGCTTTATGAGCGATTATTTATGGTGTGGAACGACCCTTGGACCAGTTCCCAGTAACTCTGAACAAAGTGAAAATCCCACATGTAATGTCAGGGGGTTTCATAAAAGAAGGACCCCTGAAGCTCGAGCCCTTAATCGCCACTCACTACTCTCAGGTGAGAGCTGAAAGGGTCACCCCTTAGGCACGCCCAGGAGCCAAGGTCTGAACATAAAGGCTATGGTCTATGGAGCTGCACACTCCGTAAGGGAGCCCAGAACGAGAAATGCTGATAATCCACAATGGGCAAACATATCATTCACATAACGTTTACATAACATTCAAATAACCTCAACATAAAGTTCACATAAAGTTTAACAGTGTTTACAGGTCATGCAGTTAATGGGTCTTCTTCACGACTCACAAGCATGAGCACAGTCATGCACAGATAAGACACATGCGTCATTCACTTATTCGTTGTTTCAGTCTGTCATATTTCTTGTTTTTCGGTCATTGCTTCAGTAAAAAAATAATGTTTACTCCGTGCATGACATACACGGACCACAAGGTGGCGCTCAATTTCCCCTCCAGGCACAAAATGCGATTCGGTTGCAATAGCGATGCTCTATAACTGTAAAATGCAGCCCACGCATGCAGACATGTGCCGACACGCTCACCTTTGCTGGTGCGAGCCGCTATGAGCCCGGGAGTCTCCCCCAGGTCGTTGTGGATCTCAACATCAGCCCCGAAGACAATGAGGGCCTTTATCAGGTCTATATGGTCCATCTGAGGGGAGGGAAAGAGACAGCCTGTTGGGCACACACAATGACTGTGTTATTAAATAAGCAGTGGATGGATGGAGGTATGGAGGAAGTAGTGCTAGGTAAGGGAGGACCTGTCCAGTGGAGAACAAGGAGACACGGTTCTCATGCCCTGTAACATCCAATGGCCGACATGCAGCACTCCTTACCTTCATGGCAAGGTGCAGCGCGGTGTTGCCGTTCTCGCCACGGAGATTAGGGTTAGCGCCATGTGTGAGCAGTACCATCGCGGCCTCAAAGCGCCCCCTTTTGGTCAGTATGTGAAGTGGACTCTCTCCTGTCTTGCTCAGATAGTTCACAGAGCAGCTTCTCTCCAGGAGGAGATGGCTCATCTGGAGGAAAGAGCGGATGGGGGGGGAGAAAGGGATGGGAGAAACAGACGGAGGAGGAGGGATGAAGGGAAAGAACAGCACAAAGCCCAGGCGCTTAAACTTCTTTCCTATGAAACACTCCAGTAAGCAGGTAGTCATCGGATTTTAAGATTTTGGGAAATTTGTCTTCCCAAATAGAAGACAAATGGGACATGACATAAAATCGAATTGGGTGAAAGAAAAAAATAATCCACCAGAGTCGAATCACCCTGACCAGTGCCTCTAAACTGTGGAGGGTCTATGAAATGATCTTGACCGGGGCCTGCGGAGACGTTTCATTAACACAGAGTAGATGTCATCCATCAATGGGATATCTCAGCAGGCTACAGACATACATCGGCTGGTTATGGCCACATGGCCGTCACCGCGAAAAATCCCACCTCGCCTGTCTTGGCCCAGTGCAGGGGGGTCCCTCCATACAGGGCATCTTCAACCTCCAGCTGGGATGGGTCTGCAGCCAGGATGGCCTCTACACAGCTGGTGGGGGAGGGGGAGGAAAAGATGAGTCACACTGGCCTAAAGGTCAAAGAGGGCCACATGGAAGGGAGGCTTTTGTAGGACAGAAGACACTTAGAGAAGTGATACAAGACCTTATGGAGGAGAAGCAGAGCAGCTCTTGACAATCATGACCAGACGTAGAAAAGAGAGTTCAAATCCAGACCAAGATTTTGTTTCAACCAATCAGTTGAGTATGAAGAGTCTCATAAACAGGATATGCAACTGGTTGGTTGGAACAAAGTCTTGGTTTGGATTTGTACTTTCTTGACCTGAACATTCCACCTCTTATCATGACAATGTTCAAGTAAGGTGCATGCAGTCGGGCCGCCGGGTGTGTTCCTCACCTCCTCTCGTTGTACTTCATGGCCATGTGAATGGGGTAACCCCGGCCCCCCATGACATCACAGCGGGCCCCGCCCTTCAGCAGGGCCTTCAGCGACTCCACCCGGCCCAGCCGGCACGCCACGTGCAGGGGCGCCTCGCCGGCGGCGTTCAGCTCGTTCACGCCCGGGCAGTGGCTGGAGCACAGCACCTGCGTGACACAGAGCCAGGAGAGTGGCGTTTCAGCTAGTGTTATGCTGCATTCAATCCGCCATTAGCATCTTCGGATTTAGCGGTAATTAGCGTAGCATTAAGCACTTCCATGACCGTGACACTAGAGGGCGACATGCAGGCAGGAATTCCATATATTACTCACTAACAATGAAATGCCCACGGAAATGGGAGAGAGAAAGGGAGGAATCTATCCCCTCCTTTTGGACAGCATAGAGTTGCAATCCTAGAGGACTGGGCAGGAAAAAAAAAAAAAAAAAAGACAGGCAGCTTTACTGTGTGACTTTTTATAAGTGTGACTTTCTCCTTTACACGTCTGCATTTCCAGGAAACAGTGGAGACGTCCAGCATAGCGTGCATGCAAAACTGAAACCACACGTGAGCGACACCTTGGTTAACGGACCTCAGCCTGGCGCGAACAGCGCAGCAGACAGAGATCGGAGTGCCACAAGGCTCAGTACTTGTGACTCACAATGGAAGCTATTACTTGCACATGCTCGTTAACAAAATTCAGCAGCATTCAGCAGAGCGTGGCCAACATGTCCAGCCTGCAAGATGGCTGCCTTCCCCGCTCGTAAAGTACTGAGGTTTTGTAATGGCAGCTGCCACAAACAGGGGGCATTCCACACACCTGAATGACCAATGGGGATTCCTGCTTGGCAGCGCAGTGCATGGGTGTCTCCCCCTGCAGGTCCCGGATGCTGGTGCTGGCCTGGCACTCCTCCAGCAGCTCGCGGACGCAGGCCACGTCTCCGCGCTCGCAGGCCAGGTGCAGCGGCGTCTGGCCGCATGTATTCCTGCTGTTAATCTGGCTGCAGGAACAAGAGCGACGAGTGCAGGGTTCATTTTACAAACAGGTAAGTGCAGTGACCGCGCAGAAGTGCAAGAACCGGCCCAAAACACTTCAGGTTCAACTCATCATTTCTCTCTCCAGAAATGTCACATTTAAAAACTTTCATGAAAATAAGGGATATTTCTAAAGATGCGGTACATTAGTGTGAAAACAGATCTGCCTCTCACTCTTTTCCATTCTAGCCGCTGCATAAAACAAGCAGAAAATTTGCTTCTGCAGTAGTGCAGCAAATTAACTCAGAGGTCCTTTATAACGAACTTTGACCCGCAAATTTGTCTTGCAAAACCTGTAAGCTGGGTTGAGCCCTCATTTCTACAGAATTACATCCAGCCATCCATCAATCAATTTTCTATAACCGCTTTTCCTATTCAGGGTCGTGGGGGATCCAGAGCCTATCCTGGGGGCTATGGGTGCAAGGCGGGAAACAGCCCAGGAAGGGATGCCAACGCATCACAGGGTAAAGAAAACTACTACAAAGGAAAATATTTCTTTTATGCGCATTTGCATTGTTATGACAAGAATTACTTTTAATAATAAAAAATTGTTGGAGATGAACGTGTTTGTGTTGTTACAAGAAAATGCTGCCACGTGTAACTCTGTATTCCGCTAATGTGTATTTGCATAGCAATTGTGTCAATCCCTGTTTATAACACTAGCTAGTTAATACGCCCATATTCATTTGACTCTGCAAAGACACTAGTCTTTTTCTTGTTTACGCTAATTTTTTTCTTAATTAATAATAATCGATACCTTATTGATCCCCGTGGGGAAATTGTCTTTACACCTCCCTCAACTTGCTCTTCGCAGAGTAAGCTGGGGGTTAAGGGCCTCGCTCAAGGACCCACAGACATACTGAGGCTGGGTTTGAACCGGCGACCTTGCGATTACAGGCACACAGGCTTAGCCCACTGAGATACACATACACACCTTTACACTTTTTTCCAGCTTATACCTTTGCGTTAATTCTTTAAAAAAAAAAAAAAAAAAAAAAAAAAAACACACTTAACTTATCCATCAAAACTAAACAGTTCAGCCAAAAAAATTGGTCAACTTCAACCTCAGTTTACACATAGAAGCCTGTAACAAACAAATAAACTAGGTACCAAAATAAAGCTAGAAAACAAAGATTTTTCGGGATATCTGTAATGAAATCCCTCAGTAAATATCAAAAACTCACATTGGAAATAAAAGTGAGGACCCCACTCATCACGTCGACGGTAACCCCAGCTGTTGCCACATCCCAAAAACTGTTAAAGAAAATGACTTGAAAGAATTTGTGTCTTGATTTGGTACCAAAATAAAACATTCGTACTTATTAAAATTTGACCTAGGCCAATTTTCAATTTTCAAATTTTCCCTGCCGGGACCTGCTTTCAAGTGGGGTTTTTGTTTACTGAAATAATAAACCCTTTTAATTCCACAACTCACCCCCCTGTCCCCCTCACCTCCAGCTATCCCCTTTCCAATCCACCAGTCCTATCCCCCTCCCTGCCCCCACTCCACCCATCCTTCTCTGACCTAAGGACACAGTTGTGCTTCAGGCATTGTCTCAGGCCGATCTCCACGGCGATGTGCGCCGAGCTCCAGTCTGGATGATTCCGGATGCAGTCTGTGATTGGCTGCATAGCTTCAGGCTTGAGAAAACCAGGCGTTTCATAGAAGGGGCGGACCTTCAGGGCATATTGAGGGAACCAGTTAAAGGCGTCTTCTTCGGTGCCAACCTGGAACAGCCTGGAAAATTAAGACAGTGAGCACTTTAAGTTCTACTGACGCTCACAGAAGAACATCAGAAAGTGAAAGGAATCTGTCAATTCCTGCTCTTCATCCATCCATCCATCCATGTTCCGTACCGATGATTCAGTACAGATTTGTGGGGAGTCTGGAGCCCATCCTGGCAGGGTACACACACTCACACTCAAACTAAATTTAGAAATGCCAGTTATTTCCAGGTATTTTTTAACACTAGAAGATAACCAGAGTTCTTGAAGGAATGTCATACAACAAAGGGATGACCTACAAACTCAGGATCTGAACTGCCAACCCTTGGGGGAATGTGTGGTTACAAGGCTTCACTGACCAAAGGCGTCACCTCTCCTGTTTTTCAGCTCATTTTAAAAAGATTTCCAAGATTCATCTCTGCATAAACCATGGAATGTCAAACAGAGGTACGCCAACCCGATCAGAACTATTAAACCAACAAAACGAGATGAACAGCTTCTAAAACACGTCAGGCTCTCTGGTGCCACGCAAAAAGTCAACAACACAGTGAATGAATGAGAAACTGAAAGTGGAGCAGGTCAGAGGCATCACTTTGAAACCAAAAGGAGACATTTCTGCACCAGTCATGGCTAAGTTACGCGTCATCCCCCCAGTCCACTCACCTCAGGGCCATGCCGGGCGTTTCGGAGCAGAGGATCAGACAGTCCCACGACTGACACGGGGTATTCCTGTAGAGCACCATCATGCCTTCCTCCTTCAGCAGCACCCGATCCCTGCCTCCATAATCTGACTGTGGCACCTCCCTTACCCGGTACGGATTGGAAAGGACAGAGGTGATGGTACCCACAAGTCGGCCGAGGAACTGCATTGTAGTCCTGAACCAAGATAAGGACGACTCTCAGTTATTAAAGAATATTTTAAGCAAGTAAAAAACACATCAAACCATTCTGATATAGAGTGCTTTGAATTCCATAAGAAAAAGTACGTTTCTGCAGGTACATTTTTTTTGCATATATATTCAGCACGTATAAAGCAAACATTTTTTCGATTTGCAGGGTGTTGAGAGCAAAGTCGTGTTTTGCGGCGCACCACTTCCGATAGCCCCCGACGGGGTGTATGATCAGAGTTCAGTGCGATTAAACAGGTCTTGTGACGAATTCACTGTCCAAATTAAGATAATGGAAACCATGATCATACGATTAACTTACAATCAATTAATCCCAGAATTAATCATTTACGGAGAATAAAATCGCAGCGCAGTTCGTATGTAATTTCCTTCTCGTCTTGTGGAACTGATAAAATAAGATACTTGACTGAGTAATGGCATAAACTAGCTGCTCCTACATGGGTTGCGCGTTGTCGGCATGTAGTGATGAAAACGCAGGAGAAACATTACAAGATAAAAATACAAAAACCTTCGAAATAATGCAATTCAGCAAATCACCAATTACACTTTAAGCATGCGCTGGAGGGAGTTTCACTCCAGATATGGCAGGTAATCTTATCAGGCACGCTTTCCCGGACTCATCCCGACTCACCAGCAGTTTCACCGTCTCCCTCATGTGATCCGGTTACCTTGATTTTTGACAGCGGATAATCAGGCCAACCAACTCCGACTCACGTTTTACGGACTATGAAGTTCACCAATAGCAAAGGGGAATATTTAAACGTCACAGTTAATGTAAACCAATAGGATATCGGCTTTCCTCGACAAAGGGAGGGCTTAGAAACAGTGCTATTTGATGTAAGGTTGAGTGTTATTAGTTACTAACGCCGTGTATGTCGTTTTTGTTGACCTTGCTGTATTAAATGTTTTTGGTTGGTGTCGTTCTTTGAAAAACGATTTGCTAATAAACAAAAGTTCTCATAAAAAGAAACAGCATTTGATAGAATTACTTGTTATTCCCGATGACGTATCGCTATTGTGGCATTGCCAAATAAGGAACAAAAACCCTTTTTGGTTTGGTAAAGACAATATTATTTCTTAATATTTTTTTCACTGGATTTTGCACCAAACGTATGAACTTCCTCATCTGTTGCAGTTCACACAAGAAAAAATGACGTCCGTCGTAAACACGTGATGACTCCTTGAAACTTTACTGGGAGTATTTCGTTGCTGCTCCCGGCATTTGGGAATTTGTACTGCGGTCGCTCGTTTAGCTCCCATTTGTTCCATTAAGTGGCATCTGTATCGTTAGTGCCTTTAAATGTGTTGTAAGAAACTGCGTGCTGGCATCTTCCTGCAGCTTTTTACTGATCACACTCTTTTGGCAAATTAGGTTTGTCTGGGTTCTTCCACGTATGTCTATTAAAATGAAGAAGTTGCTGTTCCGATGAAAACCGCGCGGATTTTTCTTTCTTTCTTCTTTTTACTTTCTTTCTCTACTTGATTGCTTGCTTGCTAATTTACTTATAAAAGGCTTGTAATGTTCAGGCGAGTAGGCAGAGGCCTTTTGAGTGGATCAGTGGCACCCACTGGGATGATGAAAGCAGATACTGTCATTTATGTGAAATTCAAGGACACGGAAGTGTTATTCACAGGAAAATGTCATGAATAGCAGCAGAAAGGACAGCAGGGAGAGCGTGGTGCTTAACAGCATAAGCGTATAAACTGAGGGTTGCCGATTTGAGTTAGGGCTGTTCGATTATGACAAAAATCACAATCACGGTTATTTTGGACAATACTGACATCGGGATTATTTAACATGACTATTCATTGACTTCAGAAACACTGTACATTTATTGAACTGTTTGAAAAAACATCTGTTTTAACAGTGGATAATCTTGAACTAAATATAATTCAACCGAGAAACGGATAAAGAGAGGCCAGAAAGTTGTGCGCTGGAGTCATAACACAAGACAACGCAGAGCATCATTGCAAAATGTAATTTCCAGCGCAATAATACTTATATATATTGACTACTTTGTTTTGATAATCGTTGGAAACCAAAATAGTAATTGAAATAAAAATTCGAGTAATTGCCCAACTACAGTTTGAGTCCTTGTATTCTCATAACACGTTTGAAAGGTGTTTGCCGTCGTTCCAGTGTAACTGAAAGCTATACACAAGCTTCAGTTAAATGTATTCTAGGTTGAGAGACTGGGAACAGGGTTGTGTGGTTTGAAACAAACACGTTTTTCATGTCAGTACAGCACTTGCAATAAGTATTTAGAGGAGGGAGAAGTGTATACAGGGACTACGGGGTGTTTCTGGTCGGGCATGAGAACCTGCACATTTGTCTGAGCAAATGAAGTGTCTCATTTTTGAGGTTCTGGGTGTCCCGATTTCGATCATGCAAAATTAAGGGAGGGGGACCCCCCCGTCGGTAAATGTTACCCAGTAGGAAAACTCGAGAAGCCTCTGCACGGCCCCGAGTGTATGGATGTCTTTCACTTCTCCAAGTTTCAAGTTTTATTGTTAACACACTGAAATTCTTGGGTCACAGTTGCAGGGGGGATGGGACGGGCGCACGAGGGGACGGCAAGACACACAGCAGTGCAATACAATACAAGACAGTGCAATGTAAGATTAAGTAAACAATAAATAAGTAATAAATTGGTAATTCAATATGGGAATGTGAAAATTGATAACAGTATAGTATATAATGCAGAAATCGTATATAATGGGATGCCCTGAACTTTACTTGAGCTTTTGAAATCTGGTGCTTACAGATATGTTGATAGAGTTGCGTTGCTATATAGAAATTATGATGCTATACATGTCGGTGTACTCGCATTGAATTATTGTACTAATAGTTTAAAATTCTACAGGGAAATGGTATATACCATTCTCATTAGATTCTCTCTCTTTCCCGATCTTATTGAACTTGGTAGATTTTACTGTTCAATAGAGGGCGGTATGCGCCGTCCGTAGTAGGAACCCGCCATTATACCTCAGAAGAAGAAAAACATGGAGCTATCAGCGGTCGGGGATCGCATTTTCGCCGCGGAATCCATAATAAAACGCCGCGTCCGAAAGGTGAATAGCCCGTTAACTGTCACCGGCGTAATTCCTATGAGTCGCCGCGCCCGACTGTGGTCACGTACCGCGACAATAATGCGGGATCGCGCAGCGAAGGGCTTCGAAGGGCCTAACGCGACCGGGGCTGCCGTATTAAACTATGATTTTTGGGGGGAAGACTGGGAGGTGGGAAGTGATGTGTTACAGAAAACGGGGCCTAGATTGCGTCTTGCGGTGGTGTATTTACCGCGGGGCGATATGCGTACGTCTATTGTATGTGATCAATCAAATGCACGGAAAGAGGGCACCAAAAGGACGATCGGAAGAGCAGTGCACATCGATGTCTAGTAGTGCACTGGTTAACAGCAGTCCCCGTGTGTGCGCGGGCACGTCGTACACTGGCCCCGCGCTCTCGGACCCCGATCGAGCCGCCGCGCTCATCGCCATACGCATATACATAATAACGTTTAAAACAAAAACAGAGCTCTCTTCGTATTGCAGCGCTTGTATTTCTTGCTGACCGAAGTTAATTTTGTGTTTCAGGGACGCATTGAATATCTCGTGAAGTGGAAAGGATGGGCGATCAAGTAAGTTTACACTCACTATCGCTTTAATATATTAAATTGACGCAACAGTAAGGGGTGTACTGCAGATTTCAGCGTTGCAGGGCATCAGTGGATCCCGTTCAAATGGACAGAGTATTTAAAAATGTTATAGAGTATAGGTTTTATATTACCATTTTATAAGTACCGTCTTGTGGCCGGTAGGTGAAATCAAGTAGTCTGAACTGTAGTTTTTGTGTGTAACGTGTACGTAATTCCCACAGATACAGCACATGGGAGCCAGAGGAAAATATTTTGGATGGGCGTCTCATTGCGGGTTTCGAGCAGAAGTGAGTTTTTGTCTGTGCGCTGGATTTCGCGGTAAAACGGCCGTAAAATGATAGGATGTTAGAAGACTTAAGTCGTGTATTTTATTCCAGTAATACGCCGCTATCATTTTTCCATTACATGAATTGTCTTTCTGTATCTCTGGCTTAGTTCTTAATATTTTAATAGCGTGCGTGTGCGTCGGCTTGGTTGATGATTGATGATGGAGCAGAGTAACTGTAAAATACATCATCCTTCTGTGTTATTAAGCGCTTGCATTGCTTGTGTGTATTTGTTAAAGGCAATATTGATTCTTTTCCAGGGAACGAGAGAGGGAACTTTATGGGCCAAAGAAAAGGGGACCTAAGCCTAAAAACTTCGTTCTTAAGGTGCTATTTTTTAACTAACCCTTTAACCCCATTTGCTCCATTAATTTAGAGAGTAATTATATCTGTGCAGTGCAGTCAATCAGGTAGTGTATAAAAATGACATCTAATCCTTTTGTATGTGCATGATATTAAAATAATATCAGTTATTTATATTAAATATTTAAATATTAAGACTTATCTTTCCGCTTGCCTGTTCATTAACACGTAATTTTGAGTGAGTAATCTATTCACAACTTTTCCAATGTTAATCTTGTCCTGAAGGGGCAACCCCACCCCCCCAAGTTGGCAAATCTTAGGGAAGTGACCCTTGGCTTTGTGATGCTTCGGAAAAATAATTGGGATCCCGTTTGATATCTCTGCTTCTCTTCCCTGTTTTTAAATCGAAATTGTGTTCATTTTCCCTCTCTCTCCTGTCTCCTCCCATCTGGCCCCTTTCTGTAATCTTTCTGTATGTGTTCCTACTTTCCGTACGCTGACCTCCTTGCGTCTCTCCTTTCCTGGCCTCCCCAGGCGCGAGCCCAGGCAGCAGACACCCGCGGTCCAAGCAGAGTCCCCGACGTCCGCCTCCGCCAGTCCACCGGCTCCTCCTCCAGGCCTTCCACTTCTTCAGCTCCCTCCTCATCCATGTCGTTGTCCTCTACCTCCTCCTCTTCCTCAGCCCCCACTCCCAAACTCCATTCCGGGGCGGCCTCTCACAAACTGAAGAAGGATATCCGCCGCTGCCACCGTATGTCCCGCCGGCCGCTGCCCCGCCCCGACCCGCTGGCCTCTGGCGGCCCCTTCCCATCGCGCCCCCCCGTCTCACCTTTCTCGGAGACGGTCCGTATCCTGAACCGCAAGGTCAAGCCCCGCGAGACCAAACGGGGCCGTATCATACTCAACCTCAAGGTCATCGACAAGACAACCCAGCCTCCGATCCCCAGGGGCCGCCCTAACATCCCATCCCGGAACCGCATCATCGGGAAACGGCTGAGCGAGGTCTCCTACAGGGGCCTCCAGCCACCCGTGAAGCTGCCGGGATTCCCGATGTATGGGAAGCCGTTTGGCCTGCAGCAGGCCGGCTCCGACGTAGGCCGCCTGCGTGCCGGGACCGGCAACAGTACTAGGAGTTATGGCAGAGCTGGGAATAGTGGTCCTAATTCCTCCAACCGTATTTCAGCCTCCGAAACCCAAGGTGGCGCGGCTGAGCCACGTGTGTCTCAGTACCAGGCTCCGCCCTCACCATCTAGCTCCGGAGGTGTGGATAGCACCCCGCCCTCCCCGGGCCAGGCCCCGCCCACCCCCAGCGAGGCTCCGCCTCAGTCCCTGCGCGCATCAGCGGCCTCAGCTTCTCCTCCCAAACTGAGCCCTCAAGCCTCATCCGAGCCTGAGGACACGCTGGGGCTGCAGCCCGGCCCCCAGCCCGCTTCCTATCTGCCCTCCTGCCCCTCCCCGTCTTCCTCACCGTCATCGTCAGAGGATGATGATGAGGCGGCCGTGGATCTTTCCCCGCCTCGTATCACTAAGCGCCGGCCCAGGGGACGACCGCAGCGCAGGCGTCGCCCCAACAAGGCCACGGCCGCAGGCACCTCGTCTCCGGACCCCGACAGCAGCCCCCCCCTCCTTTCCCCCGAGCCTCCGAGGGCCGTCCTAGAGGGGGACCCTGACTGGCACCCCGAAATGGCCCCATGCTGTGCCGACGTGGTCGTCACCGACGTCACCACGAACCTCCTCACTGTCACCATCAAGGAGTTCTGTCGTCCGCCGGAGTTGGACAAATCTGGGCCAGCCTCGCCCTCCTCTGGGGCCACGGCCCCGCCGTCACCCACTCCATCAACCCCCCTCCCGAAGCCGTGAACTCGGGGTGGGGGGGGAGATGGGGGACTGGGCACAGCGCCTATTACCTAAGCCTTCCATTCCTCTAATCCTATAGCTTCACCCCTCTTAATTAAGCCCTAATAAGCTGATTTAACAGAGGTACTGTATTTAATACTATATATATATATTTTAAAAGTAAGTCTCAATATGCAGTGAGTTCGTAAACAGGACTTTCCTCGTCTCCAGTATACTGTGTGTTATCCGTCGCAACGTGGGCTGTGCCGATCTTTCCTGCACGGTGTCCCTGGGCATGTAGCTTTCTGTCACGGTTCCACGCAAGGAGTTGGGTGGGCGGGTCCATTCCAGATAATGGCCGACTTGCTCCTGGTTTCCCATTGGCTGTTTGGCGCTTAGGTTCACTGCTTGGAACATGAAGGCGCTCCCTGCTTTGCCGCACGCACACACAGAACACACACACGGGCGTGTATAAATGCGTATTTATGTGTGCACAATTGTTTACACTGAGAAACCAGCTTTCTGGCGGTTGTTTCCCCTTCCCGATGTACCACGGTGACCCAAACCTCCTCTGTACGTAAGCCTCTCGGGCTGTGTCGCGTGTGTGATGCTTGTCATATTCCTTAAGCAGGTCTCACATATACTATGGACTGTGTAACCCGTAAATTTATAGGATGGAACCATGTCACGTTTCGTGTAACTGTGTAATTTAACTCCAGTAACCCTATAAGAAGTACCAGTTTGAAGCTCGGTGTTTGTGACCCGCAGGATCCGGCTCTGGCGGACGGTCCTCGGTAGAAGCCTCGGATTGCATGACATATTTATAGTACTACTCGCGTGTCCTGTGTTGCTGCTGCTGCTGTTGTTGTTGTTTTGTTTTGTATTATTATTATTTTTTAATCACGTGTTCATTCCTTGAGCATAATGAAGATATATATGAACATGTAAAGTCGAATTTAAGTGCGAAGGACCGGAGCGGAGCGGCGCAGGTTTCGTTTTGCGGAGGACAAACGTCTGTGTTGCACACGCTGCTATTTTGTTTCGATTTGCCATAAACTTGCACGATCATGAGAAAGACGACCGACTTTGTGTGTATGTGTGTGTGTGTGTGTGTGTGTGTGTGTCTAGTGCTTCGACACCCGATGTCCAAACGCTTTTCTGTAAGTAGATTAAGAGCCAGCGAGGATTAGCTTGGGGATGAGCCCTTGCTTCTAGACGCACGACATCTTACCGGGGACGGTCCTTACCTGATGACCTTAAACCGACTGAAGTCACTCGTTTAGGTTAGTGCTAGAAAACGGAAACATACGCCGGTAAAACACAAGATGGCTTAATTGGGTTTCTCCCTCCGCCTTACCCTCTTATATTCGGTGTGGTTTGCGTTACAAAAATGCCCTTGAGGTCCACTTTTTTGAATAAACTTGGGTAAGTTGTATTATGGTCGTATATAGTTTGCAAAACAGATTTTTGTTCGCCTTGGATAAAAAGAAGCAACAAACTTGATCGCGATGAAGAAGATGAAATGATTTTGGAAAGATCAGGGCCAGACTAATAGGTACGCCAGCACAAACAGCTCACAAGTTCCTTGCAGAAAAACGGTGTTGTGGCAACTTCTGTCTCTTTTAAAAATGAGATCATACAACTTGTTTGCATGTGCTATTTCTCGTCCCTGCGTAATGTCAATTATTTCCAATTAATGGCAAGCGACGACTCGTGCGTCTCGGTATACTAGCAAAGTTAAAGAAACGTATAAATTAACGGATTAAACATTTCAGCCACACGCCACAACAGCGGATGAGCGGAGTACGTTTCTCTCTGAGCACCAAGAGCCGAACCCTGCAGCCGGTGTGATACAGGTAAATTTTTAGCAGAGCTATTTGCGGTTCTAGAATTACTATGTAGTATTAGACACAAGCTTACCTGGACGTGTTCCTACAACCATGCAGTCATTGACAGCTGACACTATGACCCAAAGTTTCTGCAGCGTGGCTGCTGAACATTCGAGGGCAGTGTGCCGCAAGTTCGCTGCACTGTGGTCGCTTTCCTGCAGGTCCTTGTTCAGATCGGCTTTGTTTATGATGAAGCAGCGTTTTGGATATTGGAGCCCCGGAAAGTGGTACTGCGCCGTGACCCTACCTGGGGCTGGTATTTACGGTAATCTGGGCTAAATGTAAGTGAACAAAGATTAAGTCCGTTTAACGTTTGAACTGGTGTATTTAAACCCGACAAGTTATCCGGCTTGGTGATACAGGCCGTTGCTGACAGCATAAAGCACACATTGATCGCTGATGGTGTAGTTTTACTATGAAAAGTGTATGCTTTGACACCCTAATACGTAGTTTGCCTTGTATTTGTGTTTCCATTCGGATTTTAATAAAATGTATGTTTTAAGGTGCATCTGTCCAAAAAGTTCGTTTGTGCACCTTATTTGAATTTAGAGTATAATTTAGACACCTGTTTAATTTAGACACTTGTGCCTCGGAATTAAGGTAATGGAGTGAAGGGTATATTTGATAGGATTTAGTGCAGGTGGAAAACATTACTTCCATGTCCTGTTTAATTTCTAAGTCGCCTTAAGGGAATGGCAGTCAGGTGAGTCCAAATGTAAAAAAAAACTACTGTACAACAAATATAATTTGAACTGCTGGTGACCCAAAGCTGCATAATGCGATCTGCGATCCATTTGACGTGTGGAGACTTTTCAGTGGATCGCAGTTCTGGATTTGGCCACTAGGTGGCAGGATCGCATAACGTGAGAACCGTTTAACGGCACAGACGTTGTTTGCGACGCGTTGTCTTTAAATTTTGTTTTAAATGTATAATATGGTCAGCCCCGTTAAAGCTTGAGCAGCCATAATAATTTTTTTTCTCACAGAAATGAAGACTTCAAATTCTAAGTATCTTGTGTCAGTGCATTTTAAGCAGTTTCCCAGCTTTGAGTACCACGCTGTTCTGGGCAGAGAAGTGCTTTTTATTGTGCTAAACTGGACCCTTATAGCTGGATGGATCTTTGCATACTGATGGAAAAATACACGTTTTCTGCCCTGCATGTGTGAAAAAAGATAAGTCAGGCATTTTCTCCACATTAAATCGCACTTCATATCCCTACTCTAACAGACACATCTCTGAAGTGGAAGCCTGTTAGTCACCCTGTATTCATGTGCTTAAATGTTACACGGGCCTTTTCCCTCCTAAGGGGCTGTTAGTTTCGGGTATGTGGGAGGCTGTTTGATATGTGTCTGCACCCAATTCCGCCTTAAATCCAGCTTCTGCATTCCAGTTTTGGCTCCATCCCATTTCTCCTCCTTCTCCTGGGGGGGGGGGGGGGTGGAATTTGTATTGATAAAGAAATTATGTAGGTGTGGGCTTGCTGTGAGTATTTATTATTATTTTAATTACCATTGGAAGGCAGGGACTTGGTGCCCAGCAGGGCCTTGCAAAATGCCCCCAGTATCATGGCAAGTTCTTGGTCCGTGACATCTGTGAAAGTCACACCCATATTCCCGGATGTGACACAGTCTGATAGGGTTTAACTTGGGCTAGTCCCCATACCTGTAAAGTACTATCAGACCCTAACCCTAACCAGTTGCATCAAGAAAAATGTTAGAAGGGTTCAAACTAGCCCCACATATTCAGCTGTGGACGGTAAAGCCCCCGCTGTCCCTCGCCGCCTCCTGCTAATCTTACTTTGCTCCTTGCCTATCTAATGCTGCATACTTCTCTCCCTGTCTCTCTCATTTCCTCTCCCTTATCCCCCCTGTCCGTTGCATCCATTCTCTCCCTCCTAGCTCAGGGATCTGCCTCTGTCAGCCGCTGTGATGATATCGGCTTTCCGCTTTTCACACAGTGAGGCTGATGACAGCAGAAGGCACTGCATTGTGCAGGAAAGCGCTTAATACAGTTACCTGGAGACAGGACTAGATCAATTACAAACAGTTAATAGATAACATGTATCTTCATTCACTGATAAAAATTATTCATTTTAGATGCATAAAAAGTTCATTTTTGCTTCATGTGATATACTAGCTTTGTGCTGTGACAACAGTTACCCTTGAATCTCAAATTTCCCATTTATAAATTGCATGATCCCCAACAATGTTAGATTATTATGACTGGTTGTCAGAAATGCTTTAGCATGAAAGAGAAGATGAGAAGGTCTGAATGGATGGGAGAACCACACAGACAGATGTGTGACTGTACAAGAGGCTGGAGAGTGGCCGTGGGCGGGGCTGGAGAGTGGCCGTGGGTGAGATTGGAGAGTAGCTGTGGGCGGGGCTGGAAAGTTGCTGTGGGTGGGCTTTATGAAGAATTCGATATTGATAAAGAATTCGAAATTGAAACACAGTGATGAGCAGAGCTTCACCAGACCCTCTCAGAAGTGGGCGGTGTTGTGACTTTGCACTTGGACCCAGACTGAAGGACCCAGATTCAACTCCAGGGGGCAACGTTCTGTTCTTAAGATTTAACCCAAATTACATCGATAAAATGACCTGAACAGCAATCTTATAAGGTAATGGCTATGTCTGTAGCATATTGTACAGCTAAGCTCCAATGCTAACTTGAACGTGTTACCAGTCATTCTGTGGAAGGTCAGCCTAACTGAACTTAAACCTAGCTGGCTCCTTAAATGGATGAATACTTGCAATGTGGTATCTGTCTTGCTTTGGAAAAATAAGTAAAATAAATGGTAAATCAATAAATTTAAATGTAAAATGTAATGTAAAATTTGAATCCGTTGTGGTCAGTGGACAGACAGACTGACAGACACTCAGATAAATAGATAGATACTTTATTAATACTGAAAGAAATTGCAGGTTTAAATTAGCACTACAGCAAACACATTTAGACAGTTATAAATAAACAGTAACAGTGCCGAATTATAGCATTTAATTCTGTAGGCACAGAGACTGGAAGATGAAGCTTCATTATCATTGTTAGGACAGTCTGTGCTGGATGGACAGAGTGAACATCCCCCTCCTCCAGAACATCCACACCGTGCCCCCGTCTCACATATCAATAAAGAGCACATGGAGAGGATGTGAAAACGTTTATGTAAGATGGGAGACATTGATGTTCTACTATATGATTCAGGACACTTTTCACATGTCTAATTAAGCCTTCAATAGCCCAGCCACAGTCTGATTTTGTACCCCACTCCCCAAAACTGCCATCTTTTATTTTCATTCCTCTTTGTTATTCACTTCTTCATAGTCATCCGGGGGGGGTTAGGACAATTCCAAGGGCCCCCGAATGACAGGGGCCCTAAAAATTTGTAAATTAGCTGGATTAGTCTGGACTGGGGGGGCCAATATGATATGCTTTCATCGGACCCATTCCTCCCAACTGCCCCAGTGTCACGTGGTTCTGTTTGGCCGTCCCAACGAAAGCAAGCCTTTCACCTGATGGATAATCGCCGTCACACTTTAGGCGAAGTTGTAATCAAGATCTAGCCAGCGAACACAAGCTTATTCTGTTATGGGGGGGAAAAAACGGTTCGTAATCTTCTATGACATGATTTTCCAAAAGCGTGCTTTAAAAACCATTTTAGAGGAGCAGAAAAAACTTGATCTTTTATTTAAAAAAATATATAGTAAATGAATTTCAGTTCTTTTAATCTCCCACTGAACTTGAAGTAGCTCTGCCTCCGCCCAACCCACGTAATTGATATTATCGTGACTTGTCGGTGTTGCGTGACTGCGGAGCTCACTGCCTTTCGCCTTTCCTTATATTGCATTGGCGCCGCGCTGTGAGTACGCCATCTAGTCCCTTATGTGTAAAATACATTGCATATTTCGCTGGGTGGTATCTCAGCTCGCATTCCCACCCCCAGCCCTCTCTCTCTCTCTTCCTCCCTCCCTCTGCCCGCCCCTCCAATAATCCCTTACGGTAACTACAGAGAGGCGCTCTGCCGTACAGCAGGTGCGAAGCGCCGTCCGTCGCTGAATTGATGCAATTTATGAGCACACCGAACGAAATAAACCAGCCAGCGAGGGAATAACCGGCCCAATGCTTATCTGTGCGAGCGATCTGGAGCCATTTACTGGGCTTTGATTCATTTTTCTAACGCATCAATCATCTGAGGGTAGATTTGTAAATTTACGGTGCGGAGATTTGCCAGCATTTTTTATTAGATCCTGATTCCACATAGACGGGTGACTTTTCCCCAGTTCCCATTAGGAACTGCCTCCTCTTTTCCAACGTGAGATATATTTCCAATTTCTCCTACTTGTCGCTCCAGCACTCCGCCACCCTGAAGTTCATCGCCGTCCTGCTGGCCGCCGGGATGCTGGCCTTCCTCGGCGCGGTCATCTGCATCATCGCCAGCGTCTATCCGAGCTCCACGGCGGCTGCACCGCAGCCGCTGGCCGATAACCATTCGATGGCCCCGGATCTGGCGCACCGGCCCCTATCCCCGGGCCCCGTGGCTCACGCCGGCTCTTTGGGCGCTCTCCACGGTCCTGAATCGCTCGACGGTGGAGGTTTGGGGATCGGGCTGGAGACGCCGGCGATTAACGAGCTGAGCAGCTCCGGGAGAGCAGGTGTGGGAAAAGGGCAGCAGTTTAGTTTTAGTCGGCTGATCTGCACGCCCGTGCCCATCGGGGACTGCAAGTCCAAGAAGCAGGCCAACGACCCGTCGCTGTACGCCGACGAGGAGTGGGGCTCCTTCCTGAACACAGCGGAGCAGCTCCGGCAAACCATCCAGCAGCAGAAGGAGCAGATTCTCATGGACCAGCGAACCATACGGGAGCTCACGGGCAAGTTGTCCGAGTGCGAGAGCGGCCTGGAGGAGCGCAGCCTGCAAGAAAGGAGCGTCGGACCGCCGGGCAGACGCCGCCTGATGGCCGGGGACGACGTCAAGCCGTCGTCTGCGGAGCATCTGCAAACCGCGCACGCCGTGGAGGAGCTGGAGCGGGCGATCCTGCAGCTTAAAGACCGCATAGAGATGCTGGAGGTGCGGTAGAGGAAAATTGCAATATTCATGTCCGATGATCATTACAGTTTTGTATCCATCGCTTTTTTATTTTTAAAGAGCATGCACATGCGTGGAAGCTGGGGGTGATTGCGGCCGGACGCAGGGGGGGGGGGGGGTATCACCTGTAGTTTAAAAATTACTCCAAATCTTCTATGGTAAGTGGTATCCTGAGGTGTACATTACAATTATTGGAAAGCGCTATGTGTATGACACGTGATACACAAACATAAGTCGCTGGTGAATTGGATATTAACCTGATTTATCCATCTTTTCTGCTTTCTGCCAACTTGTGTTGATCTTGCGTCCATTTTCAGGACGATGTGGATCTGGCCATGTTGCTGTTTTGTGTCGGAAACATATCGCACTTTGGATTATCATTATGAGAAACATTCAAGTAAAACCTCTTAGTAAATAACGCTATTATTGTTTTCACGATGTACCCAAAACAATCAATAGTAAAGCAAAAAAACTGAAATTACTAGTCATAAATACGGTATAAATTTCCAATCTAAATGTAAAGGGTTTTTTGGTATCTATATAAAAACAACATTTAAAACAACATGTGACGATCTGGTTTAATTCCGATCCAGTTATTACTATTTATTATTAACGTTACCATTATTCTGTATTTATATTTTAAACTGAAGGCGGAAAGCAAAATATCGTTTGAGCTGAATATAGATATCCAAGTTGTTATTTTTAAAATGACTAAAACACTAATTCAAAACGTCATTTTGTTCATAGTTCAGTAATGGAAAACAATGTGAACTTTTATACATTTAATTTTTGTATTAGCCTCGCGTCCTGTGTGTCTCCAAGGCTCCGGGCTCGCCGCCGTCCGCTTTATGGAAACGGGCGACTGGATCGATTTTTTTTGTATTATATATTAGTCTGCGGCAGTTAAGAGAACGTTGAAATGTGAACCAGAAAATTATTCGGGAAAACCTCAAAGGCACTTATTTCTATTTAATGTGAACGAGAAAATCCTTCAAAAAAGAAAGAAAAAAAAACAAAATACGTGATTTCTATTTAGAATTTATAAATTAAATAAAGCGTCATCCTATTCTATGGACAATCCCTATTCCTGCTGGGGGAGATTACGGACCGGCGGCGCGGCTACATCGAGCACGTTTTACTGTGCCGAGAGGGGACACTGAAATCAGGCGCATAGGTGCAAAGATATATAAATCTTCATATAGGAGAAAGCTGAGTCTGTCCATACTGCGGGGTGACTGTGTGCTTGTGCTGAAATAGGCTGCTCTAATCTGCTGCAGTCAGCGTGTGTACGTGTGTGTGCGCCTGTGTTTGTGCGTGTTTGTGCGCCCCTCGGTGTTTCTCGGAGAGAAAGCACGGATCCGGACGGTTATTGTCCTTTAAGGCTATAACCAATCCAACTGTATCTCGCATTGCTAATTAAGCATTGACATTACATTCCCAGATGTGTTTGCTAACAAGCTGAAAGCCCAGTAACGATAAATATGGTTTTGCGACTCTTAAACTGATGTTTAATGTATGAAGAAACGCGCACGCGTTCCTTGCTGCCCATAATGTCATTATTTCTCAACTTAAACACAGTTTCTTAAATGTCTTTATTAACCTGTATTGGGGAAATAACATATGGGGCTTCCGGTGAGCGCTACGTGGTTGCTAACGGCACATTTCTTTACCTTATGCTGATCTCTACAGTCAGAGCTTGGGCCCTCCGTCCATAACCGGACAGAGGTGGGTGGGAAGGGCCCGGTGCACGCCACCTCCAGCGGGGGGGCATTTGAAGCGGTGCGCTGGCGGGTGGAGAGCCTGGAACAAGAGCTGGAGCAGAAGCTGGAGATGCTGGAGAAGGAGAGGGCCCAGCTCCACAAGCAGGCCCACGACGGGCGGCACGAGATCGACGAGGGGCTCGAGGACCTGCAGCACCGCATCCTGGAGCTGGAACACAGTGAGGGCTGGGGGGAGGTTTAGCCATGAGGGGAGGATAGATGGAGGGGGCGAGTGTGAAAATGCAGAGAATGTGCATAGGGGAAATAGTTTAACGCATTAGCGTGGATGGGGAGGGACTGGCCAGAAAAGCAATTAATGGTGGAGAACACAGGCAAAGAAATGAGTCAGACAGACTTCCTGTTTCTTTCCACCGCCAGATCCCGCCAAAGTGACTCCCATTCCCTCATTAGCAAACTGCTCTCTTATGAATATCTGTCTAATTGACTTAGTAATTGCATTTATCTAAAGTGACCCATAGCTTTTAACCTCTTATCCCATCTGTATTGTTGAATATCTGTCGAAAACTGACTCATGGCAACAGGGGCGATTCTAGGGATTTTTAAGGTGGGGATGAAAAGTGGGGCGTTAATTCATATACAAGGGCCAACTTTAGCATTAGCCAATGAAATGTTTTGATTTGGTGAGTGGCAGGGGAACGGGCATTCCAGAGACCAATCAGCTTTCAGATGGGTCATGTGCCCCTGTGGCCCCACCCCCTGTAGCTATATATTGACAAAGTAGGTGTGCAGCTGCAGTCACTTGATTTTCCAGCTCTATACCTCAAGCTCCTTCTGTGGTACCGCTAGTTATTATCCTGTTTATCGCCTCCTCCGCAGGTCTCTCTGAGTACAGCTACCCAGAGGGCTACAAACTCTCCTTCCCCATACGCACCAACTACATGTACGCCATGGTGCGGAGGCCGGTGCCGGAGCTGTACGCCTTCACCGCCTGCCTCTGGCTGCGGCCGTCCGGGGGGGGCATCGGCACGCCCTTCTCCTACTCCGTGGTGGGGCAGCCCAACGAGCTGGTGCTGCTGCAGGGGGTGCACACCCCCGTCGAGCTGCTCATCAACGACAAGGTCAGAGCCGAATCAGATCATGTGACTGAATCTGTCGCCTTGCGGCGAATGAGAAACTCACCTGCCAAGTCCTACCCCAGCAGTGATGAAATATTGGAAGCATAAAAAAATGGCAAATATGCAGCATGGTAATAATAGTATAGTGTGCGAGTGGGTTAGGACCCGTAATCAGAAGGTTGTTGGTTCAAATCAACCAGCAGACTGATATTGCCGTTTGGCCCCTGAGCAAGGCCCCTAACCCCCAGCTCCAGGGGCGCTGCACACTGGCTGACTTTGCACTGTGACTCCCTCCAAGCTTGGTCTCACCTCTCTGAGCACTGGAGAGCAAGATGGGGTAGGCGAAAAGAGAATTTCCCCACAGGGACTAATCAAGTATCACTATTCTATTTTAAAAACATACAGACATACAGTGATTACATGCAGTGACAGTTACACATACACTATGACTAATGCAGTGTGGTAACAGCCATATAAATATTATAAACATGATGCAGATATGGAAAGCGGTGAATGGGCTTGTTGAACAGAGCTCAGCATTGCGATGTTTCGGTGGAGGTCCCTGTGTCAGAGGCTGCTGCTTGTGGCCCTAATGCCGCTCTGACGAGATGTAGTACTGTGTGCGTGTCCTGTTCCTCTAAACATACCAGACATACCCCCCCATTTGCAGGGATGCTAATGCCCAGTGACTGGTGTATTATAATATTACCCATTGAAATTCTGAGGGCGAGAGTACAGCCGTCTAGCTCCACCAGGGGGCTTGATGCCCGCCCCTTGCTCTGAGTTTTTGTAGTTTGCATGTTTTCTCCAGGTATTTCCGAGTGTCTCTGAATGTCCCCTGGGGTGCAGTTGTGCGTGAGCTTATGTATGTGTGCGCCCTGCGACGGGCTGCCGTCCTGTTTGAGGCATCCCCTGTCTCTTCCCCTGTACTTCCTGGCATAGACCCCAGGCTAACCATCATCTTCGTCATGCAAGATTGATGCATACATTGTGTATTGAAAGTGCGAAAACTGTGGGCCTTATGTGGGTTTATGTAAGGCAGGTCGTGGTGATGTTTTTGGTCGGATCTGGGGATTATGTAATTAGCGACAGGATCTAATCCAAACCATGTTCTCTGTAATATAACACCTCCTTGTTTTTAGATCACTTTTCATCCAGTTACTTTCATCTTGGCTGCAAATCCAGCATCTGCTTTATGCAGGATTCTCTTCCATCTCCGCTGTTTGGTACTGCGTCGACGTGCTGACCACACCGCCTGTGCACCCTCCCCACCTGCAGGTGGCGCAATTGCCGCTGTCCCTGCCTCAGGGGAAATGGCAGCACGTGTGCGTGAGCTGGAGCCTGCGGGACGGGGTGTGGAAGGCCTACCAGGGGGGCAAGCTGAAGGGCGAGGGGGCGGGTCTTGCTGCCTGGCACCCCATCCGGCCCGGAGGGGTGCTCATACTGGGGCAAGAGCAGGTGAGTACTGCCCGTCTGGGGGTGGGAGAGGCGAAAATGCAATATGCACGTCTCTGTGTATATACTGGCTGCCATTTTATTATATGTATTTATACAGCTCATTATATTTACTTGCCATAATGGCAGTATTGCACTTATAATTGCAAATATTACATTCATACATAGTAAAATGTGTATGTTTACTAAACATGCTGCTTTATACTATAAGCACAGTTACTTTCACTACCTCTTTCATATCGTTTATATTTTTATATTTAATATTTTTAATACTTCACATTCTTGTTTGTTTATCGTAATCTACTTTATCTTTTTTCTATTAATATTCATGTGTGCCTCAAAGCATCGCTGGGAAATCACAAACACTGAGTTTCGTTGTAACTTGTTACAGTGACAATAACGGCATTCCATTTTATTCTATTCCATTCTATTCTATTCTATTCTATTCTATTCTACACTCTCAGAAAAAGGGGTAAATATTTGTACCTTTGCTTATCACTGGGGCTGTACCCTCAAGGCTTTGCCAATTGTACCCTTAGCTGTAGGTTTAATGTACCTTTTAAGGTACAGAAATGGACTCTAAGGAACATTTCTGTACCGTTGATGGTACATTAATGCTGTTTGTACCTTTGGTATGTTCCCCAGAGACCATTTCTGCACCTTATAAGGTACAATTACAAGGGTACCTGGATATTATGCACTTATGCAGTTTTAGACAGAATTAAGGGAAATATTTTAGCTGTATTACGGTAACAACGTGCCAAACTTTTGTCAGGCAGAGGGTGTTTTTCTCCAAAGCCTTTCATTCTGCTCCACCCTTCCCTGTCCCACTTTGAACCCACATCCACTCTTCCCCACCTCAGACCTAGGCTTTGTAGATTTCTCTGCTTGGTCACCTGACCTGATGACTTCCCGGCTCTGTCCCCCACCCCCCTTTTAACACCCACACAGGACACTCTGGGGGGCCGCTTTGACGCCGCACAGGCCTTGGTGGGGGAGCTGTCCCAGTTCAACCTGTGGGACCGGGTGCTGACACCCGGCGAGGTGTCCGGCCTGGCCGACTGCAGCCAGGTCACGCTGGGCAACGTGGTGCCGTGGACAGAGCGGGACGTCGATGTGCTTGGGGGGGCCACCAAGGAGCCATTGGAGCCGTGCTCACAGCGTGCCGATGGGCAGCAGTGCGGTGGGGGGGCAGCTGGGGGGGTTGG
>JAODLD010000101.1:6520843-6549953 GCA_026781065.1 Mormyrops boulengeri
CCCCCCCCCCCCCCCCCCCCCCCCCCCCCCCCCCCCCCCCCCCCCCCCCCCCCCCCCCCCCCCCCCCCCGCCCGCCGATTGTCCCAGCCAGAACGTGACCAAGCTGGAGGACGCTGTTTACCTGTCACATCTGCGCTGCGTGTGTCTGCACACCAACTGAGCAAAGCAGGCGTGATCTCCCACACTGTGTTTTTTCTTCCGACCCGGGCTCTTTGTACCTGTTTGGTCGGACATGGGGGGGGGGGGGGGTCCGCAGCCTCCTTTGGCACCGGCCCTCGGGGGGTGTGCTTCTGGACATTCCCGAGCCCCTCATTTTTATCCAATCTCTCATCTGCCATCTCCATGACTCAAGGCCACCCAGTCTGACCCACAGTAGATCCCTCAGGCCTTCACATGTCCCTGCATGATCGCCATGGCAACCGGAGGTACAGCCAAACCAGAAGGTACGGAAAGTTCATGTCAGAAAGCCCCCCCCCCCCCATGCCTGCTCTGAGGTGGACAGTGTGACTGAAGAAGCCCACGCCTTGATGTTGCTAAACATGTTCTGAAGCACAGCAGTTAATGGAGAAGCACAGATCAGAGTCTTACATATCAGGTCATGAAACCCACAGCGGAGCAGGCTGGGGGCTTAGTGTGAAAAGCTCCTGATTGGACGGAGATGGGGGCTAGCCTATTTTTGTGAACGTAGAGCAATGGATGTGCGGGGGCAGGCCTTCACTGTTTTGCGCCAAAAGGCATCCAGAAAATTCTATTACGCCACGTAACTAAAATTTGCCCCCCGAAGCCCTCCACCCTTTCCCACCCCCCACTGTAAAGTTCCTCAGATCCGTTTTTATTTGCATGAGTGACCAGATCAAGTGAGGTCATTTGGACCGGCTCAAGTGTGCGGCACCTTGGATGCATCCCAAGTCGGCCGCGTGCCGCCCCTCTGCTCCTGGATGCTCAGTGCCTATCTGGTTACCCGCTAAAAAAAAAAAAAAGAGGTGAAGTAATTATTGATTTCTTTCACTGTTGGTTTTCCAGTTGCTGAGTGTGATGTCGGTATTGTGCTAGTTTATATTTGTGCCTCTCTGGTTCTTCTATGATGTCATATTGTAGCTGTGAAAAAAACTGAGATGATTCTATCTGCCTGAACATTTAAACTGTTTTTATCGCCCCGTGTATAAAGATTTTGCATTCTCACGTTGCATTCAGCAGTCTCTGTCTTGCTCCCTATGTCTGCTTTATGCATAAGTTAAGAACTTTTGTAACTCATTTTTCTACTTCTAAATCTCACACACCTTTACCCTCCATAATTTTTGTATGAGTTCTGTCTGTGCACCATATATGTAAAAAAAAAAACAGAATGGCCACAAATAAAAAACTGAACGCCAAGTTCTTAAAGCTCTCTTGTTTTTTTTGTTTTATCTTCTTGTTGGTGCTCAGCTTTTTTTTAAATCGGTCAGGAAGGGGGTGGGGGGGGCGTTTTTGCGGAGGTGTGACGCTCAGATTCTGAGGGGGTGGACGGGGGTGTGGCGGAACTGGAAACGGTGGCGGAGCCTGGCAGAGGCTCCGGAGCAGGATGGGATTCTGGACAAACGACGGCATGATGCGCTGGGCGCATGCCGTCCGTCGGCATACATGGGTGCCACCAATCCTGTTCCCTCTTTCGCGGCCGGGCGAACTGACAGAGGAGAGGGAGATGAAAATAGCAGAGTTGGGAAGTGAGGAAAATCTGGTATGGGATGGAAAGACAGCTCTACACTGACAGACATTTCGCTGCTGCAATGTAGAAAGAGTGTGGGTGAGATAGAAGGACATACAGATCCTTATCGAGTCATTTCAGCAGGGATTTTACTATGGTACAAGCCCCGGTAATGGCACAGGGACACTGTGGGCTTTCCAAATAAAGGAAAAACACAGCAGGGTCGCACAGCATGCTGGGATAGGCTCCAGGTCCCCCCTCGGCCTTCGAGGACCGGAAGAGCGGTCAGAAGATGAATGGAGAGTGCGTGAGGCTGGCCCCCTCCCAAAAGACACATCTCTCACCCAGCCCCTTCATTAAGTTTATTTAATAATGTGTCACTGCCCCAAGGTGCCCCCTGATTGACAGGCAGGAATTTAACAGGGGATTTCAGTGATTTTACCCGCTTCTCACAGGTCTCAGTGGCGGAGCACGGTCACATGACGTGGATGTTGATCGTTTAGGAGGTAAAGGGGCTGTGCAGGTCCGGGTGGATGCATGTGCTAAGTTACTGAGATCATAGCAACTATAATAATCCCGACAAACTGTTCTCCGCGTGCTTGGCGCGGCGCCCTCGTGTGCCGCGTGTGGCCGTGACGCATGCCCGCCGGCCACATGTCTCCATCTCCACACCTACGCCGATGTGCTCTTCTAGGCGCTCGCTCATCACACCTCTCTCGTTGCTGCTTTGCGTTCCTGCGTTATTGCCGTGTGCCTCTGCAGTGCCCTTGATTCCGTCTCGCTGCTCTCCTCTCTTTCCAGGGTACGACGCACTTCATTTTACAATATTAATAACCTTTGAAGGCCACACTGTCTCTGCCTTGGCTTGTAAATTATACATCCGTCATAATTAACTGTGCCCCGACTTTTCATGCCATTTCCATCCTACCAAGGCCCATTTCATCACCGCTCGTCCCTTTGAGGTACGCCGTCTCCCATTTTCCCCTTCTCACTGCGTCGCAGCTATCACCGCGGTTCTCTGACTCAAACCCTCCCCCCTCCATGTCACCCGCTGTCACTGAAGGCTAATGCCTGCCAGGAGAGTTCCTGTCACGTTGGAGCCGTGGCGAACACGGCCAGCGGACCCGGGAACAGAAAGGCTGTGTGAAAAACCGCCCCCACCTCCACGATCATTTTCATTTTGGGTCATATTCGGATGTTTTTTTGTGTAGTCGTGTTTCGTTTCGGTTAACAGGGCACCCATTCTGCTCCAGACTGCCGCCATGCCGGTGTCAAAGCGGTTTCTGAAAATACATCGTTGGGGGGGGGGGGCGGGAGTTGACAGGCATAGAGCTGAAAGGCATTCGTGTTTCAGCCTGACATCACCAAAACCCACAAAACCGGTAAAGCAACGCTTGAGGAGGACTGGGTGAGTACAGGCACCCAGTAGCCTCACTTTCAGCTCCAGGAAGGACAAGCTTGGATAAAAGCTGGCCTCCCATACAGTGCCAGAAAGATCCACACATCGACAGATACGAGACAAGGACTGGTCTCCCCCTCTCCATTCTGTCTCTTACTTCCAAGCTTTGAGATTCAAGCTATTTATTGTGCAGTGTTTACACAATGAAATTCTTAGTTTGTTTGCTCCTCCAGATGCTGCAAAAAATGAGGTACAGAAAATAATAGCACAGTACATAAAGATATAAAAATAGATATCCACCTTAGATAAAAATGTCATAGGTTGTATAAATAAATAAATGAATAAACAGACAAACAAATAATAAATAGAAGTGGCTAACAATGTAAAATACACATAGACACTCGTATCACTCTGGGTCTTCTCCAGAGACTGTTCCCTATTGCTTCTCAGTGGCCAGGTTGTGCAGACCATCAATCTTTTTATTCCCTCCCTCCACTATGGTTAAGTTACCATAATCCTCCTTGTTCTTAAGTGGAGACCTCCGCTATGCTTTGATACCTTTGCCCACCAGCCACCAATCTAGATTTACGTATATTTGTGTCTTTCTTTGGTCTGTTTGTTACACAGCATCAACATAATTTCAGTTTGTTGTTTATGGTGATGTACATTCTTCTTGTTAAGCTGAACAAAGTCTGATCCCAAACTTACCCACTCGTTTTATTGTACAAATCGTGCCCTGCTTAGATTTTTCATAATCCAGATTTCAACCCTTTGTCAGAGGGGGCTGGGCCACGTAATTCTGTCTCAATAATGTACTCGACTGTGCTTAGAAAAACCAGCTCAGTCACTCATTATGAGATCAATTCTTTGATTGGCTTACTGGGACAAACACGCAGAGATATTTAAAAAAACAGTGAGATCACTTGTTTCAGTCATTTCGAGATGTTTACTCAACAGTTTAATTCAGCAGTGGGACTGAGAGTCGCAACCCTTTGGATGTGATCAGATTTACTCACACTGTGACACAGTTTACTCTTGACCTAACATGAATCACGCAGAGATTAAATGCAAACAAACATGCTCCTTGTGCCTGAACTCATCAATGGTGAATAAAACAGCTAATTCATAAGCATTAAGTGAGGTATAAGCAATACTATAGACAATAAATCGTTCATGCCAATATTCTTACTTCGTCCTTTGCAAGTTTAATCCCTGAAAAAACATTACCCTTCCCCTTGTCCTCCTTCACTTTATATGCGTGGGATTAATAATCCAAAATAATCCCCAAAACTACACTCTCAGAAAAAAGGGTACAAATTTGTACCTTTGCTTGTCACTGGGGCTGTACCCTCAGGGGTCTGCTAATTGTACCCTTAGCTGTAGGTAATTGTGCCTTTTAAGGTACAGAAATGGACTCTGAGGAACATCCCGGAGGTACAAACAGGATCAATGTATCATCAATGGTACAGAAATGTTCCTCAGAGTCCATTGAGGGTACAGCCCCAGTGACAAGCAAAGGTACAAATTTGTACCCTTTTTTCTGAGAGTGTAGAATAAAAGGCTCTCTCTAGCTGAATAAACTGGCACAAGCTTGTCTTC
The DNA here is from genome assembly GCA_026781065.1 of Mormyrops boulengeri. Taxonomy (NCBI): domain Eukaryota; kingdom Metazoa; phylum Chordata; class Actinopteri; order Osteoglossiformes; family Mormyridae; genus Mormyrops; species Mormyrops boulengeri. Next base: position 6,525,526 of record JAODLD010000101.1, read on the forward strand.
AAACAATTCTGTGATATCAGAACAAGATTCAGTAAGGTGTAGCCTTATTAGCAAATAAGAATTCCATGTTTGCAGATTAATCATTGATTCAATTAACACAGCATGCACTTCTGTGGACATTATGTGGGACACAATAGTGAACATTTCAGGATTGCCGGGAAAAAAGAGACACGGGCGATTCCTGATGTAGGTCAACGGGCTGAGGCAGTGGCAGAGAGAGGAAGCAAGGATGGAGAAGATGTGGTTTATCAACATGAATAAGACTGGACACAGTAGCCACATTTACAACTTGTATAGCTGTAACACTTAACACTTCACCTTCACCAGGTTAATTCTGTTTCATTATCAGTTTGCAGAAGATCATTCAGGGAAACCAAACATTATTTATAAACCCGTACTAACTGCCATATTTCATCACTGTATGATGTAGAATTGTATATTCCATGGATCCGTCTTCCAAAACCACTTATCTGCACACTGTCACAGTAATCCTGGAGTTTACCCCAGCAAACACAGGGCAAGAAACTAGGGAATGCAGTCCACTGCAGGGTACAATTGTGTATTTTATAGTACAAAACCGATGAATGCAGAGATAAGTGACATTAGCATCGAATATTGGTTAAACTCTTTTTCCCCTGACATGCATTAACTATAACCCATAATTAGCAATTGGAATATGAGCACTAGACAAAACAAACCTGTTTGTAGAGAGGGAATATAAACTGTCACACAGAAATTATATCTAAATTAATTTTTATTTTGTTACGTGTGTTATACATACTGCAGTTCCCCTTTGATTCATGTATAATAAACAAGCTTGAAATTTGTTGAGGAGCTGTACAGCAGTACTTGCTTCAAGCGAAGTTTGTTCAGAAGCATCACTATATAATGCGATAAGTCAAGCCGTTGCATCACCGACCACTGGGGAATCACCAACCATTCTGCCTTTGCGTCTCTAAGGATATCTCAGTAAGGTGCAATGAAGCACAACCACATTGGCGTACATATAAGAGATCAAAGTGGGTAAGTTCTTGTACAATAACTATTGGATTTTATATCGACGCTACTTCCAATAAAGTCATGTAATGATTACAGCAATTAAGGCCACTATAACACCCCTTGAGCGGTATGACAAACATTCAGGCGCTTGTGATAGAGAACTAAAGCGGTCCTTCTTAAGTGCTACATGTTTCTGATTGACAGGCGTATCTACCAATAGAAACGAAGGTTTAACACTGGGTGGGTCTTTCCACAAGAGGGGAGCGACACTGGTCGCTATGGCTGAAATGTCTCCTTAACAACCAAAACAGAGGCAAGAAACTTCTGTAGCTAGCTGCAAGAGAACGGTATATTACTTATAAGCTATTTATCGAGACAACAGCTAACAGTTTAGCGTATATGCACACGTGCAATTTCTGTGAGAGTAATGAAACAATCAGTATATGGAAACCTTATCGGTTTCGTGTGTCGTGCTTGTCTTGATGGAGAGGTGTTTTCGATTAGTAGATATTAAAATGGACATAAAGTGTTTTGCAGCTATATAAATCGACTGTCATAAGTTCACTATTAGTCAGTCAGTAAACGTCTAAACATTGTAGCCGTGTATTGCATGTTAGAAAGCACGATCGTTAGCTAACCTATATATCTTTGGAGTGTGTCTTAAATGCATTGATGATTTGCTGCTTGGTAAAACCTAACTTTTAATGACTTATGCAAAGCAAATTAGCCAGTGCTGTACAACGAACTAACAGCTCGTTCCAAAAAGTGGAAATGCATGTGGCAGTAGCCATGGAAAACGTTTCAAATCATTTGGGCTCAAACTGCCAATGTAGGGCTATTTTGGTAAGGAATAAAGACCCATTTAACCGTATGTCCTTGACCTACAGCTAGCTGCACTGTCAGGAGTGGTAATGACGTTTGGTGCTTGTGGTCTTCTCTCCTAGGTGCAATAGGTAAGGGGAATGGCTGAGACGGCCGAAAGCAAGAAAGAAGAGGCGGATTACAAGAGGGTCCACAGCTTCCCTTTGATCAGGGTCAGGAAAGTGTGTGTGGGGGGGGGAGGGCATAAATTCTGATGTTGTCTCTTTATTCATTATTAAATGCTGAAATTAATCATGGAAGTTGTAATTTCATTTTCAATAACATCGGTGGTCTGTGATCATAGGAGGGAGTGGTGCCCTAATTCTGCGCTAAACTCATACATCGTTTTGTGTTCTCTGTGCAGCACACGGACATGCCTGAGGAGATGAGAGTGGAGACCATGGAGCTGTGTGTCACAGCCTGTGAGAAGTTTGCCACCAACAATGAGGTCAGGACATGTATGTGTGTGTCTGTGTGCTCTGTGGAAGTCCAGTGTCTAAGGAAAAAATGACTGAAATGGGAATCAGTGTCAGCATCCAGGAAACCCAAATTTATTCTGGAAAGCCACACAAAAATGCGGAGAACTGTAAACTGTATATCTACCAAGGCGCCATTCCGTCTCAGTCTCCAAGTCCAAAATAAAGCAGACCTAGAAACAGATCATCCATTTAGCTGGAAACCTCCTTTTTATATACCATGGGACTACGGTGTTCAATGTCGAAACTTTTGGGCTCCCCATAAGTGCTTTGTGATAACTGAGAATTTCAAAGATTAAGTACAAACTCAATTGTTTTGCCAGAACTATTGTCAGTAATGCTACAGTATAACAATGGTGTAGTGGTGCAGTGATTATATGAATGTCTGCTCTATCTGCGAGCGAGTGTGCGGTTCCCGAATCGGCCATCACAGTCATATGAAGTGGCACCAACTCCAAAACCATCGTTTCCCCTTCCCCAATCCTACCTCCCACCCCCCTGGAGCAAGCGTCGTCATCGGACACGATGGACAGCTAAGAGACATGAATGATAATTCTTGTGTTTTTGTAGCATGGCATCTCATCTCTGTATATCAGGCACACTCCTGCTGGGTGCTTTTTAATCCCCAGCTTTGAGTCATCCAGTTGTTGGTAATCTAATAAATGCTTCCCGTTATTAGTTCAGTGCCCTGTTTACATCTGCATGTCACATGCTCCTTATTTTCATTCAGCAAACGTACCATTCTGAGCAAAGCAGAGCGTCTCTAAAGAAAACAGCAGTTCCTTTCACTCGTATATATCACCTTCCTGTTGCTTCCAAATAAAATGTGCTGCCCGCGCGTGCCTAAAGCAACACTGTATGAGAAAGGACCTTCTCTCAGAGTCTCATTAATTCCCCTACTCCTCATAATAGATGCCAGCCTGGCTGTAACTGCATGAACTTTCATATGGATTCTCTCATATTAATTGAGGGCTGTGTTTTCTTCCTAACCCTTGTTTGTAAGTCAGTCCACTGCAGGGAAGCATCGCCACATGGCAGAAGTGGGGGATTCGACTTTCCGAAAGTACATTACAATAGATTGTTCAACAAGCAAGGGGAGCACGACAGACTGTTCCGCTGTTTGTTGCTTTACAGATTATAGTTTGTAATATCTTCTGCCAGTGGCTGCCAAGCACCAGTGTAGGGCGTGCCGGGCTGGATGTCTCTCACTAAAACTGTAGCTTTGTGGCTTCAAGAGCTCCATAATTGAATTTTTTGTCTCAAGAAGGACTTGATCTCCTTATTTACTTAAATGTATTGATATCGTCTCACATAGACAGGAAACTTCTCAAGGTTAGATGACTATCTGTGCTTCACATATCAGTGTCTGATGCACTAAAAGGGCCGGTCTTTGTGATACATTTCTGGTACTTTGTTCCCAGATGCTGCTCAGGATAAAAGTGCCTTTGGAGTGAATGAACCCAATGTGTGTAGAAAGAGTTTACACATTTCAGTCATTATTGCTAAAATGCTGGTAGTTTTTCCCCCTTAGTAAATACCTAACATGACAGTAGAAAGTCTTCATTTCACAATGCATACATTTATATGTGTATCTAATTTGTATGTAAAATATTTTTATTGTTTGTATGTAGAATGTATGAATGATTGTCAGAGGTGTGAATGATGAGCGAATGATTTTTCTGTTTTTGTATTTTGATTTATTTTTACTGAACCCCAAGTGACACATCTGCCTCCTGGAGTGACATTTCACAGTAGCCCTGTGGGGCCTGATGCACAGGTGTTTGTGTACATGGGTATATAGTTTGGTGTATGGGGAGATGACAGTAAAGAATCTTGAATACTAGGGTGCCGTAAGAAAGGTCTTTGGGTCAAGGATTGTTTTATTTATAATTGCTTCGTAAAATTGTCAGCCCTGACGCGACCTGTCTCTCTTCTCTCTCTCCTCCGCAGAGTGCGGCGAAGATGATCAAGGAGTCCATGGATAAGAAGTTCGGAAGCTCGTGGCACGTGGTGATCGGGGAGGGCTTCGGGTTCGAGATCACGCACGAAGTCAAGAATTTGCTGTATATGTTCTTTGGAGGGAGTCTGGCCGTGTGTGTGTGGAAGTGCTCCTAGCGAGGTGTGTGTGTGTGTGTGTGTGTGTGTGTGTAAGTGCTCCTAGCAAGGTGTGTGTGGGTGGGTGTAAGTGCTCTTAGCGAGGTGTGTGTGTGTGTGGAAGTGCTCCTAGCGAGGTGTGTGTGTGTGTGTGTGTAAGTGCTCCTAGCAAGGTGTGTGTGTGTGTGTGTGTGTGTGTTGGGTGTGGGTAAGTGTTCCTAGCAAGGTCTTCTGTTGACCTGTGTATGTATGTGTGTCTGCCTGTCAGTCAGTCAGTGTGAGTGTCAGTGTGAGTGTGCGGGACGCTGCTCCTAAACTCCAGCCTCTCTATACCGTTATGTCCTGCTCTGACCTGCCTGTCTGTGTTAGATCAGATCAGGCTTGTTTTGCAGAAATGCCTCATACCCAGTGTCTCCTGCTGCAGACTTGCTCTCAGAGAAACCACGTCTGAATCCTCACCACTCTCTTCTGTTGGCCTCCCATCCTTCCTCTTACACGCCATTTTAGAAATTCACCTCACATTTCCTCTCACTTTCTGGGAGGGGAAAAAAATGTTTATCTCTATGAGCTGTCTGGCCATCTGTCAGCAAAACACTCATCTCTGTTCTTCCCTCCCTCTCTGTCTGTCTCGTAAGTCCTTTTTTAACTACACTAGTATAAGTATTTTGTAATTCTACTGTTCATTGTGTAAATAGTTTGCAACTGTAAAGACTTGAAACTGATTTTTGTATAACACGTCCTCATATTGAATATTGAAGTGCTGATGGTGATGGTGGATTGTTCCGATACATCCCAAGGGCTCAGTCACTCTTTAACTTGAAGGAATATTTCTGCAATGGTAGCCAAATTTTAAATCTGAAATAAGGTTTTTGTCATAAAATGTTTTCTGGGTGGTATTTGTATTATTGAGAAAATAATTGTTGTTATGACTATTAATGACATTTTTTTTGGTGTTAAAAATCTGTGCAACGCGAGTATAGGTGACCTAGTTAATTGCATAATAAAATCCAAATTCGACAGGAAAACTGGGTGACTCAGTAATTAATTTAGACGCTGTCACTGTTATACAATGTATGGTGTGAAATCTTTCACTTCAAAATTGTCAACTGAGAGGACTAAGATGTTATTTCTGCCTGCACAGCTTTTTTTACTCTGTGTGGAAGGTCAGTGACAAAAAATAAGGGCTGCAAAACCAAAAAAAAAAAAAAAAGGTTGGTAGATGTTTACATTTTTTTATTTCTTGTGGCAGCCTACATATTTATTTAGCAGACACTTTCATCCAAAGCAACACGCAGTTGAGAAAGCAGGACCAGACTGTCTCTGGAGCAACTGGGATAAAGGGTCCAGACAGTCCCATCATTCTGCTGGGGTCCGTAACCTTCCGATCTCAGGTGCAGCATCCTGACCCACCCGCCACCCTGCATAGCTGCTCACTTAGTGAAATAAACAGAGGCACTGTGACTTTTAGCCAAACCATTATAGACTTTAGGAGTCTCCCTGAGATAGTAAACTCCCCTACGCTCATATCACACTTTGTTAATGTTGTTATCCGGTATGCAGTGAATGCTGGAAGTGGAAGACACAGCAGGCTAAGCTGTGCTAACAGTCCAGGAGGGGTGTCCGATTGCACCTAATGAGCCAATCACAGCTCCGCTTTCCTTTCCCGGTCGTCTAACCCTGAAACTGGCACAGGGGCCTGGTTGGCATCGCTGGCATCTTTCCTCCTGTCACCCACCCCCTCCTGTTCTGCTTCTCCCATAGCTCTTCCTCGCTCCCTGAGACGGACTGGCGACAGACTGGCGCTCGGGGACCGAGGGGGATTAGGCTGAAGTTCGCCACCCAAGCTGTTGCTTGAGGAAGGAGCTGAAAATACCAATGTATTAAGATGTAGGGCGTAGATGGTGATGCCGGGCTCTGTGTTCGCTCGTGTTTGACGCTTCTGCATATCCACGAACGTTTATCAACTTTCCTGGGATCAGTAGGAATCCAGTGCCATTGGTTTTCTTCCAGAATATTTCGCCTTACAGCTACTGACTGTTTCCCTGTATTGTGTACTTGCACGTGCTTCTACTGTACTACCTTGACCATAAAATATTTAACACTAGCCAGAGTTAAATCCTAAGCAGGTGTGCATGTGCATTTTCAGTTTAAAAACATGACAAACATTCAGCTGCTCATCCACAGCCTTTCCCATCTTTCTCTTCAGGCTCTCTGTTTGTGGAAACAAACACTGATTCGGTCCCCTGAACTACTACTCGGCTTCACGGACATACAGTCTGACTTCTGGCGGCTATGTGGCAGCAGTCACCCCAAGCTGAGATGTGCTTCTGTATCAGAAACAAATTGCCCCTAAATGCTCCATGGGCAGATACTGAGAGTAGAGTGTATCCATATATACAACCAAAAGTACTTTTTTTACAAACTTGGTTGCTGTTTCTTAGCAACGCACACCCTGCCGGCTGCAGTAGACTTGGACTTGGCCCCGACGTGAATGCGCCTGTGTGCATAAGAGTTTGAGTGCTTGCATGCCCCATTTTTTTTGTAAAACATTCATGTTAGGTGCGGCTGAAATTAAGTGGTGACTCGGAGCAGCTAGCGGTGGATATTATGAGGAGGACGAGAGGGAAAGATGAGGGTCAAGGGGAGTGGGATTGGGGGGGGGAGTTGATAAATAGATGCTAGAGTGGACTGGAGAGTGGGGTGGGCACAGAGAATAAAACAGAAGTGGGGGTTTAAAGAAAAGGCAGAATAGGGAGGGTAATGAATTTTTCATGAGATCCGCACTGTTGGGTATTTCTAGTGTAGCATATTTTCCAGAGATTTAAGTTCACCCCAAACCAGCATGGTATTCCACCTGGTGAGCATGTGTGACTGAGTTATGAGACTCCATGGAAATCTGTTTGCGCTTGTATACGGGATTGTTGGAGTACTGTCCGGGCAAAGCACCAGAATAACACAGAGAGCAGGGGAGCCATCTATCTTCCCTTAGCATTTACCCAGAACACTAGTGTTTCCAAGTCCAGTCCTCAGGGACCCACAGATGGTCCACGTTTTTGCTCCCTACCGGGACCTGGGAGGGAGCAAAAATGTGAACTGTCTGGCAGGGAGCTCGGAGAGAGCAAAAACATGGACTGACTGTGGGACCCAGAGGACCAGGTTGAGAAACACTGCAGTACAGGATGGATGCGAGCTTGGATCCAATCCCAGGATGCACAGGGCACGGGGATCTTGGGATTTTTCACAGCAAAGCGGGGTGAAGCAGATAAGGCGAAAATATATATACACGCATCGTGAACTCTGTTTTTTATTCTGTGTTTGTGGGGGCGTGCTGGCTTGCTGTGTAAATGTGAATTAGTCATTTCGCTGCATTATGGCTGCCTGTCAAAGTCTGATGATTCGCAGGCTCTCCCAGCATGAAGCGTCCCTCTGCAACCCGCGGTCGTGACAGCAAACGCACACGGATCGACCCGCTAACCCCGTGTCGCGGTATGTGTCGCCATTACTGCGGTATCCCTACGTTATTTGAGCGAGCATCCCTTCCCAGTTCCCCCCCAATTCCTGACAACTGGTCATAAACATGACATTCGATAGAGAGGGAGCTGATTTGGAAATCATGGAACTTCAATGATATGTTTTGAATTGGTGAGTGACAGGGGATGGAGTACTTAGGGGGCCAATCAGCTTTCAGCAGGGCTGGTGCCCCTAAGACCCGCCCTTGTACACACCCCTGTCTGCTCCACCCCTGAAATACAGCAAAGCAGGACAGAGGGTAGAGTGGGGGCTCGGCGAGGCTCTGGTGCACCCGCGGATAATCCGCACCATGCTGTTGTTGGTTCAAGGCACTTATGTTCTTCCTGCCTCTGTACCATGAGTCAGCTGAGCAGTTCAGGTCAGGTAGGGCCGCTAAGGTGTCACTGCGCCTCTTTTTCGGTGTTTAAATGTGTATCTGCAAGTTAAGCCGATGTTTGGCACAGCATGTTATGATTCTGTAAGTGATCGAAAGGTCATCAGTTCATATCCCAAGGTCGGCAGAGTGATGCCGCTTTCAGGCCCCCGCGCAATGCCTTTAACTCCCAGCTGCTCTGGGGACTGTCTGACCCCGCTTTCTCATTTGTTCATTTATTTGGATAAAGGCGTCTGCTAAATAAAATGCAAAATTGACAGGACTCAAACGAACACTCAATATCTGATCATCAGTCTCTCAGTTAAATTTATACCTCTAAATTTCACTGCGTAAAATGATCAATACCGCACATATACCATGTATAGGTGCTGTTCGTCTAAACAGACCACTGAGGACTGAACTACTTCCTTCATGCCTCCCTTTCTCCTAATGACATACCTCTGTCCTCATAAGAGTCGCCAGCCCTGCTCCTGGGTATGTTCACAGCATCGCTTGTGTGGATACAAACCACAAACTCACTGATTATTTACCTCTTAAGACTCCGGCCTTGAAAAGGGGATGTCAAGCGGCAGAAAACAAAACACGCCATTGAGAAATGCCGTGGGATGTATTCACCGCCATCCGTCTTCAAACCTCAGTAGGTATTCGCCTGCCAAACAGTCTGCATGACTGTTTGTTACATAACCCCATAACGCTTGTAAAGGGGTGGTGTGTAAATCCATAGGACAGAGATTTTCATCCATGTCCGGTAGGTTGTGGGTTCAAATCCTGTGGCTGGGTGAGCAGCCATGTTATTGTTCGGCTAATGGGCAAAGGTCTTAACCCCAACCGCTACCAGGGTGTTGAATGCTGACTGACCCCAAGCTTTACCTCACTTTTTGTGACTTTAACTAAAACCACCCGACAGAGAAATAAATGTAATGTGACGTCCATCTGGATGAAGTGCAGAGTCCATTTGCAGCAGTCAGGATAGACAGTGTCTGTCAGCCTACGGGTGTGAAAAACGCCTTTGTGTTGCGTAACTCCACAAGTACACTGAACAGACAGGCTCCCGTACTTTCAAAGAGGGGAGGGGTGTTTGAATCAGATTTCACAGAGATGGTTATCATGTACACCCACAAAGGAGAGGCTTCAGCGAGGGCTAAGAGGTGAAATCTCTGGATGTTGACACGGTTGCATTTCATGCATCGACGCATTTAAATATCCGACGCCAGCTATAAAGCAACATGTCTGGTAAACCACAGACAGGCGCCAGCACCGCTTGCTAATAAGATCACGATCTACGATTTACTTCAACACAGTTGCCACAGTTACTGATGCTGGTATATCAGCTGTAACGGAATGGTGACCTTGTTTGGTTATGCCACCGCCCCCTTTGATGAGCCATTTCCACTGCCACATAACGCTGACAACTTTACAGCCACAGAGAGTAGGATGGGACATTTCCACACGCCTCAATGGATGCTCCAAGCAATCCCTACAATCGGAACCTTTTAAAAGTAGGGCACGGTTTTTATTCAGCACTGTATATCTCAGAAGTATTACATTATGATAACTGAACTACAGGGGTAGCAGGGTGGTGAAGTGGTTCTCACTGTTTCCTCACCCCTCTGGGACCAGGGTTCCAGTGTCCGCCATGGCTCCATGTGTGTTAACTGGAGTTGCCAAATAGCCTATAGCTGTGAGCGTGCCCTGCGATGGGTTTGCGTCCCATCTTGGGTTGTTCTCTTTGGACCCCTGTGATGACGAATAGAACAAGTGGTTACAGAGAATGGGTGAATGGATAGCCAAGCTACCTGCAAATTGGTCCTTAACATCTCCGATTCAAATCAGACACATTAGATTACATAAAAGAGTTACTGTAAATAGTTTCTTCAGTTATAAAAACATGTTGCGCACATGTGCCAAGGAGACCCAACACAGGGTCATTGACACACATTTTGTGCTTGGTTGGTGCAACATTAACAAGCATCTATGAACTGTGTATCCAGCGTAACCAGAACTTTTGCTTTAATCCAAACTAAAACCAAACATCTATTGTCAGTGAAATAATGCTTCTGAATCAGTAAAATTATCAATCAAACCGTCTAATAAATCTAAACATTGTCTAGTAGACTAATAAGAACGGTACTAAAATAAAATCTTGGCCACTGAACATTTTAAACATTTCATCTTCTTACACCTTCTTTATTTCTTCAAATGTTTTTTAAAAAATAAACAACTTGTTTTTAATTGTTGAACCGAAAATACTATTGATTACATTGTGTGGTATGTGCTAACCAGCCACTTACCGCAGGATTTCAAATCTGGGCACAAAATATAGCCAGTCCTCATCTCAATTTGGAACAAATTAATTTATTTTCAATAGTTTACTCAGATACATAGGTTATACAATTGGACATTTTTCTATGAGTTCGGCTTTTTTTTGTCTGTTTTTGATTAAAAATAAAACACAGAAGTCATAACCACCTTAATTAGCAGTGTGCAGCATTCCGATTTCTTGACAAGATGGAGGAATGTGGCTCAACGGCGCGTTAAAACACAAAATAATGAAATTATACATAACTATATTTAAAAAGTTATATATTGAATACGAACGGAAAATCCATGAAAATATGTGAAGCTGTAATGTGTATATACGACATGGACATAGGTTACAGGTGTCTTGTTAAGCTTGATACATCTCAGTCTGAAAATCGCAAAACCACCAGAATGTTATTTTTTAGGGAACAGTTATACAACTCTGTGTAAACTAGAAATATGCCTACTCATTAAAGCATTTATCATGACTGCTGCAGGAAAGTCAGGATAAACGCAAAAATAGGTGTTGGGTGGATGGAAAATCTACTGGCGATTTTCCCCCTTTACATCGTCACATCAGTCATCGTGGTTAAGTTAAACTTTTTGTCATAACTTTTGTATTTTACTCACCTACGCTAGGGAGTCATGTCATAGTAAATATATGACTATACCTTTCTTGTAGCGAATAAGTCACTGCATTAATTATAGTGCTGTAGAAGACGATGCAGTACGAATATATCTGTGCAAAGCACTCCTGTCAAAGATGAGTTATTTTCTCAGTTATTAATATAACTGTCTGGTTATCTTATAATTATATCCTCTAGTATACAAATGAAAGAGAACGTTTTTAACAGATAAAATGACATTATAATTCATGATTTAGAGTGACCCATCGCGGTAGAAAATAGAAAATGCATGCAGCTGTGGTCGACATTTTTCAAGCAAATTCATTCAGGTGACATTAAATAGCAAAATGTTGCGTTATGATTTCACAAATGTGCTTACGATTAAAAGTCGAACTTTCCTGTAGAAAGCAGAAAGCAGCTTGAATGTTTCGTGATTCTGTAAGATTTAGTGATCAATATCAGCACAATTTTGAGAGTAGTGATTTTAACAAAAATTATGAGGTTGTATTGTATTTTGGCTTGGTCTAAACACGATGATCCTTGCCGTAAACAATACGGATCAATATTGACTTCTTGTATGAATTCTTGTTCTTGATGTAAGCCTGCTTGCTTGGCTGAATATGTACCTGGTTTTGTATATTCGTCATTTAAATAAAAATTACATAATGAACAAAAAATCGTTAACCACAGCCAAGTATACTGCCTTCTAAAACTAGTGCTTTGAAACTGTTTATTGCCGATTTCATGTTATGGCTTTTCGATATTATGCCACAAAATTAGTTAGAAACTACAGTGCCTGATAATTTTATCCTGACACTTTTTGTTTTGTGGCTGGGACTTTATAGTCAACACCCTGGTCGGGGTTCCTGTATTTCTAATTGCAAAACAAAAATATCAAAGTGTCTTAGCTTCCGTCATCCAAATGACAAAACTCACCTATACTCACCTTGTTATTCAGTACTGGGTGCCGGTACTCACCTTATTCAGTACTAGGTGACGGTACTCCCATTGTTATTCAGTACCAGCACATACTGAGAGATGCCGGTACTCTGAATAGCAAAACAAAGATGTGCTGGTACTGCGAACCGGTGTGTACCGACACACTTCTAGCACTTGTGAAAACCTAGATTATCCCACAGTTTACGTTACTTAGTAAACTGTAGTTACGTTAGTTACATCGAGTTCTTCATTTTTGAAAATGTCCTATTATTATTTTTAAAAAGAAAAACATAATTGTTATTTATTTAATGTACATTTTGATTTTTATAAGATTACCATGGCTGCGATGGGTTGGCGCCCCAACCTGGGCTGTTCCCCCGCGACCCTGAATAAGATAAGCGGTTACCGAAAATGGATGGATGGATGATTAAGGTGGGTCTTGATAAGCATGCTTATTGTGCACTTATAGGGAATTTAAGCCAATGACACAATTTTACCGACAGGAAAAGTGAGGTTTCCTCTAAAAATCCCAAATCACACTTAGGTCTTCCCTTCGGCTAAACAGAATGTGAGCGGCGCAACTGTCGCGTCTGCGCGATGCGCCTGCGTCTGTGCAGGTCCTGCGTATTACGACAACCCGGAGAACCGCAGCGAATCCCTACCCAGAATTGCGCAGCAGGGTTGCGCAGACACACTGCCGAAAGAGCGCAGCCATTATCCAGCTCCGCAACCCGAGCTGCTAAGCTTCATTACATTCAGCAAACGAACAACACCACAAAAATACCCCTGGCAATCTCATTCCTGAAAATAACATACTATTTTCATGTTTGTGTCCTGGTGCAATGCATTAAAAAAGAGGTTTCAACGCCTGAAGATATATTTTTTTCTAAAACTTGCAAAACTAGCTGGATGGACCGATACCACAATAGCTTTTGGGTGAATGTGGTGGCTGGAAGGAAAATCTGTAAAAACGTTTTCGGCGAATATCCAGTGTTATCTATTCTCAAGCTTCTCACGTTTATATAGATATTTGGTGTAAATATAGAGTTTTAAAGGAGTGAACGATAGCTCGGGGACTGAATTCTCTCTGGACGTCAAGGTATCCCCGCTGTGTGGCAAAGACTGCGAGCTTTCAGCAGAGTGCGATCCGTCTGTTCCCGGAGGAGCGGCGCGTCCTAAGGGCAGGCAGCTAGCAAATCAGTGCCCCGTCCTCCTCCGTGAGTCGCGCCGCCGCCGCACGCCGCTTGCGCGACACTCGCGACCGATTCGCACTCTCCTGTCTGCAGACACATACATCGCTGTTTTCTTTGTATCAAAGAATGATGCAGCGTTGAATTTAAGTTCACTATATTAGAAAACGTGCTCAGAGGCCAGATTTCGTTTGATGTGCCTGTGAATTTAATTTGTGTAATTTATTAATTAAGATTAATTACCTTATATACACAAAATGATACAATTACATGAACTCACAGGCGACTGAACCTTAAGCATTTTTCACCGCCATGGACAGGCACATGGACACGGTTATGTCAGCTGTCAGACTGTGTGGTCAATAAGGTTAAGTTAACGCTCTTAGTAAGCCTGTGCATTAAAGCACTACCAGAACACACTTACAGTCGGAGGGCACTTTAAAGAAACCAGGTCAGTCAACTGATGTCTTTGGACTGTTGGTGGAAATTTCTGGAACACGTGGAGAACACACAAGCTCCACATACGCCAAGTCAGGACAGGGTTTGACTTAACTTCCTTTGACCTTAAAGGTGGGAGGCAACAGTGCATATATTTATTAGTAGTAGTAGTAGTGGCCAGTAGTAACACACATATTCAACTCAAAGAGTTGAGTATGTTATTGCAATAACTTGTTATATCAATGTTAAAGTTTGAGTTTGCATTGACATTTGTCAGTGCAGTTCTACAGCAGTGAAATCACGATAAGCCGCCTTTTCTTCAGGGTGACGCCAGTTGTACGTGAGTTTTCGATGCAGTTTCCCAGCATCGTTGTTTTTTAACAGGCTAATCCTCACCAGCTTGGTGGCCACCAGGACCAGCCCCAAGATCGTTACAGTCTGCTCCACCGGTCCACCCCATCTTGCATTGCCTGGGTGACAGTCACACACGTTTCTCCGGCTGTGTGTGTAGCACGTGCTGGAAGGGTTGATGTGTCCTAAGATACATTCCTCTGCGCCAGTTTTCACGAAATATTCCAAACTCCAGTATCTGATGATTAATAATCTGAAGAATGACCTATTCCTATTTCTGGGGTCCTGCTCTTTAAACTGTAAAGGAAGTAAATCATCAGTATAACATCACCTTACCTTTTTAGCAGCTACTTTTAGCTGAAATGACATGCATTTTTGGTGACGGCAGCATCAGCCAGTCCCTGGAGCATTTGGGGGTTCACAGCATCACACAAGGATCTACTGGTGACTGGATCTACTGGTCATGCATATTTCAAATAGGATGATTTTGTGTAAGTTCTCCAGCTTCAGGTCGAGATACTTGCGGTGATGCATGTCACATGGGCTATGGCATCGCTGAGGCTGCAGTAGATCACACTGCCGAGAGGTTTATGATGGAGTGACGTGGGTCCTTCCTTCTCCAGCCCCGACACTGGCAGCGATGCACAGCATGTCAGTCAGCGACAGCGAGACGAGCCCCCGTTTCATCCTGCAGCCGCCGGCTGCCGAGATGCTCCCCGCCGCCGAGTTCACGCATCAGGCTATCGTGCGCCTGATCGAAGCCGTGGGCCACCGTCTGGACATGTACGGCTCGCGGGAGCGCGCCCGCCTCTTCCACAGTGTGCAGCAGGAGCTGGAGGCTCAGGGTCACTGCCTGCCCGTAGAGAGGATCCGCCGCAAGTGGAACAACCTCATCGTCACCTACAAGCGGGTCAAGGACAGGAGCCGTGAGACAGGCCAGGCCAAGACTTCCTGGGAGTATTACGAGGTGCGGCTGCCCCGTGCTGGTGTAAGGCCAACAGGGGGCTCCTGCGTCTGGGCCAAGTTTCTCCAACTCCAGTCCTGGTGAGCCCCAACCCTGCACACTTTTGGGTCTCCTCTCATTTAACACACCTGATACTACTTCTCTGCTAATTACCGACCATTTCTTCAGCTGAATCAGGTGCAGTGGAACATGGAGAGAACTAAGCTGTGCAGGGCTGGGGTTCTGCAGGACTGGCCTTGGAAACACTTGGTCTGGGCTGTAAGCATGAGGTCACTGCGAGAAGAATCTAGAATGTTCCGAAAAGAAACTCCCTATACTGAGTGCTGCTGAGCGCAATCCAGTATTACCTAAGGAACTTGACAGAAAACACAGTGATACAGAAGATCTCATGACTTAAATAAATAGAACTTATTGTCAGTAAATGTAGATCTACTATAAAAAGACCAAGCCTAGATCAACTTGGTGAAGTACCATAGCCCAAGGATTCAACTGGCTGCTGTAGCACGCAGTTATTACGGTTCCCAGAATCCTGAGCAGTTCATATGCCGTTCTAGTTAGATTTTTATTCATCGTGAACTAATTGTGAACACAGCTTAATAAGCAGTAGTGTTTTGTGTATGAGTGTGTCACCACGCATTACTGTGAAAGGCACTGATGACATAAGCCGCTGCGTTTTGTCCGTAGGTGATTGCCATTAGAACTATCTGTGCAGATCTCATTGCTGCTGTTTGTGCCCTTCTGTTTGTTCATGTTTGGCAATTGATAGTACCGGAACTTGTATTCCTGGCTTGCCCAGATTTGGAAAAAGCGCGCTAAGGATTAAAAAGGCTACAAGTTTTGGTCATCACAAATGTAGCATGTAGAATGCTGGTCTTAGGAAGAGCCTCACTGATTTAGGATCAGTAGTTAGGGTCAGTCATGCCATTCGAATCCTACCGAGTATGATTATCTGCAAGGCCTCTAAAAGTTATGCTGTTGTGTTGACACTTCTTTTCCCTGTCACTTCCTTCTCTTACTTCAACTTGTCCCTCCATCTCTTTTCCCCTGAACAGATGATGGACGCCATGTTGGGGAAGACCATCGGTGCCCACAGCAGCACCCCTGCCTCGGTGACGCTGGTCGACATGGCCACTGTTGCCAAGGCCACTGCCACCACAGAACTCTCCTCATGCAGCAACATGGCCAACAAGCCCAGCTTGTTCCCTGGGGGGCTCATCGGCACATGTGCCCACGTCCCCTCGCAGGTGCAGCCGGTGACTCACAATGGTGCTGCCAGACCACCGGGCAATGCCAATGCCCTACAGCCCCAGCTCGCGGCAGGGCCCTGCCGTTCGCGCGCACGGCCCAGGCTGCGGGGCGTGGCCTCCCCCTCGGCGGCGGCTGGATGCTTCCTGTCCCAGCAACATGGGCAGGCGGGAAATCGCACCACCCTGCTGAAGAATTTTCTGTCTGCCCAGAAGGAGCAGGGCCAGTTGGAGGAGGAGCAACAGCGGAGGGTGGAGGCACGGGAGAAGAGGCGGGAGAAGAGGGAGGCCAGGATGGCTGATGCGCTGGGCCGCATGGCCGCAGCACTGGACCTGGTGTCCTCTAAGCAGGATACAATCATTGCCCTCCTGCAGAGGCTGGCTGACAAGCCATGATAGTCCCTCACTGGGCAGAGTGCAGAGGCATGGCTCCTACAGATGTTCTGTGATTTAGGTGCAGTTCCAACGAATGTTCTGTGACTTAAGTACATTTCCTACAGATGTTCTGTGACTTAGGTATGGTTCCTCCAGATGTTCTGTGACTAACGGTGTAGTCCCTACAGATCTTGTTTGCCTTGGGTGTAGTTTCTACAGATGTTCTGTGGCAAATGGTATGGTTCCTCCAGATGTTCTGTAACTTAGGTAAGATACCTAGTGATGTTCTGTGCCATAGGTGCAGTTGCTACAGATGTCCTGTGGCTTTGGCGTGGTGAGTACGGATGTTCATGTGATGGTTCTTCTGTGTAGGGCAGGGATGTCGAACTCCAGTCCCGGGGGGGCGGAGCCCTGTGTAGCTTAGTTCTTTCCCTGTTCCCCCACTAATGATTCAGCACAAGAGCTGTGTGGCCTTGGCCATATTGGATCCTGTTAGTAAACGTAGTTCATCAGGGCCAGCAGAAGGAGTTGAATCAGGTGTGTTAAATGAGGGGAAACTCAAAAATGTGCAGGACTCCAGGCCTCCAGGACTGGAGTTTGACCGCCCTGGTGTAGGGGTACCTCACAGTCAGGCCTCATAAGCCTTAGAATCAGTTTGTGACGGAAGTCATACACCCCATTTCTGTGGCAACAAAGGTGACGTTCTGTCTTAGGCTAGTATAGCTTTCTATCAGGGAAGATGTGTCTTGTGTCCTGCCTCCTGTCACAGGGAGGCCGGCACCCCACACAGTGAGGTGGGGGCCCCTTTGTTCTGTTATAATGCTTGGGAATAATGGAAATATACAAATCCCTTTAGTCAAAGGAGGCAGGCGTGCAATTTATATTATTTTTCTTCTCAAGCAAAAGTCTTGCTTTTCAATTTCTTCCACATCTCGCACTCTTGTTTGCATAACGAAACACAAAGCTGGCATAGTTCAAAGGTAATTTGGGTATATTAATCACATTGTTGAAGTGTTAGTCGATTCTTTAACTGCATGCATTTATAGTCCCAAGAATACACTACTTTAAAAAATGTCTGAATATACTTAAAGTTGCAGCTGTGTTCAACGTATTGCTGATAGAATATGTTAACTTGGCCATTTTGGATTTGTCACTGGTTATGCTGAAACTGAAAGGTACCTGTAAATGTGAGGTCACCGGCCTTCAAAAGACAGCAACAGAAATACAGTATTTGTTTAGCCAAGGTACACTCTTGTAATTTCTTTCAGTTCTGTCTGATACATGTTTGTTCTATAAGATACGATGTGGTTGGTAGGAGTGCTGACTCTGTGTACAGTATGTACATTTAAACTTGTTAAACTTTTCAACATGTATGTGGAGCAATTGCGAAACCTAATATAACTTCTAGAAGCAAATTACACACCATATTTTAACAAAAGTCGCAACTATGTTTTTTTTAAGTTCACATCACAGGATGCATCACCCATTTACGGCCAGTGCTAATCGCTAATGGGTTTTTTCCCCAGTAATACACAAGTCATACATAATTCAGTAAATAACTTTCTGGAAGGAATTTTCCCATAACTCGCGACGCAAATGACTGCGGAATGGATTATAGATGCAGATCACAACAAAATCACAGTACTTCCTAACAACTTGCTTTCAAATGGGCTTTGCTCTATATAAAATATACTGAGAATTATACATGGGGAGAGAGGATATGACGAAGGTGGAAAAATTGTACGCATATTCAGTCAGTCTTTGCCACGAGAGGACGGATTTAGGTCACCCCATCAGAGCAATCCAAAATGGAGAAAATACGAAGAGGTATAGCTTACTGCTATCCAATTTACGGCCGAGTTGTATATCACGTGTTCAGCTACAACAGCCTCACATCAACTCTTATGTGTCAGAAATAATCTATACATATTATTCACGGGCAGCACAATGAGCATTAAGTATTTTTGCAATAATGCATTTGGCTTAGCTTCCGACTACACTGTACGAAAGTGTCTACTAAGGAAGTGATGCGAATAAAGAGACTGAAAACAACGATTGGGAGACATGATAATAGATAGAAGCACCATGTAAGGCTTACGAAACCAACGAACTAACCAACGGGATGTGAATTGCTAACTCACTATAATTCCACATGCATGCATTTTAAAACTTTGTTTGTATCATCGGTATATTTGGCCGGTTCTGTCATCTACAAGTCTAATATCGAGTGTCGCCTGTTGTTATACACTCCGCAGCGAGCACTACGCTTTTTGTCCACTAGGGGAGGTTCTGCTCAAAATAATATCTATGCTTCACATATAAAGGTGAGAACTGTTGATTCGAGCGGGTGTAGGGGGTAATGGCGGACAATGTTAGCTCGATATAAAACACATACGTTCTTATGATTTCAGTCGGTTCACTACGCACATAAACCGTTTCTGTAACGTTAGATAAAAATCGGAACCAAAAGACCCCGTTTGGAAATTTAGAACTGGAGCACGTACCATCGGCGATAAAAACCACAACATACTGATTGGTTTACACCTAGACATCCTTTTTCTACTGTTATTGGACCGTTACGACCGGATGGGTCACGATGGAATCTGATTGGGGCAGATTTCCGTCAATCAAGCGGAGCCCAATCGTTGGCGAGCGACTGTCAGCCGGAAGAAGCCGGAGCGGAATGGAACTGGGAGGGCTTTCGGGCTGAAGTTTTTTGGACGTCGGAAGCGAGTTTTGCTGGGTTGCTGATGCCGACAGTAAATGAACGTTAAAGCACGTTAACAGATAACAGTGGAGATTTTTGTCTAATTGGCCCGATACGCGCGCGATTCGGCGGAGTGTGACGGGATGCGCGCGCCTCTAACCGTTTGCTTCCCCGTTTTTTGAACGGCTGCTGGCAGCTTACATGTGTTTTCCGTGGCGCCGGCGAGGCGAACGTCTGGCTGTAGCTTAAAAAAAGAAAACTACTAAAATCCGCAGAGAGAAAAAGCGGCCGCCGCGTTTGATGAGCCGCCGTGGGGCAGCGTGCTGGATACAGCGACCGCCGCCGCCCAAGCGTCCAGGTGAGTTTGTCTGTCATGCCGCTTTGACAGCTCGGTTAGTCCGGCTGAAGGCACCGGTCGGCTCACCTCGACCCGGGGAATAGGGGTGACCACCTCGTCCCCAGACCGTGAAGACTGACTGGGAGCCCACAGGACAGCTGACAGGCCGGTTCGTTAAAACCAGGGTCTGCTGGGTTTGTCACACCCGGGCTGACTGGTTTGGTTTGGCTCGCAGCTGTTTTCGCTGAGGGTGAAAAATTTGGGTCGCGTCCCCGTTCCGGCGTCACACACTCGCAATCTTTTAATCCTCTCACACAAACACCTACTTGCTCAAAAAGCCCCCCTTCACACGAGCTCCAGCCCTCTTTTATTTTTCACATTTTCTTCGCCAGCTGCAGTTGGCCACCGCGAGCTTCGCACTCAAAACCCGGTAGCTAAGCGGCGTGGTCGAGCGTGTGGGACCGGAGCCCCTGCAGAAAGGTGCGTTTCTATGAAAATCAAAGCATGACAAACAAAAATAAAGCCCACTAACGGAGCCTGCTTATACAACGGGCCCCCCTCGGTGGCATGCAGTCGGGTGCTGTGATGAATGCCGAGTGATGCTGCGGGGCCGAAATGAGGAAGGCGTGAGCTGTTTTGCGGTTGCTGCCTGTCCCATTTCGAAGTGATGTCGTCGTGAAAAATTGCACCCATGAAAAACTGCTTCTTCATGTCGTCCATGGATGTCTGCATGGATTTTGGGTCTTTTATATGTGTACAGGTGATTTGTATTTAACGATTTATTATTATTATTATTATTATTATTATTATTATTAATAGTAATAATAATATTAAACTCCTGCCATGTTACACATTTCTCTTTTGCCTGAAAAGTGTATGCCTTTGGGCTTGGGTGGGGTAGGGTGGGGGATTATGTACAACAGCATCACAACCTTCTGCTATTTCCTTCTTAACATTTTTTTTTAAACCAGTCCTGTCAGGTGCCGATACACGATGGAAGATACATATGAATAATAACCAATTATATATAAGTAAAGCTTATATATACACTAAACCGTTTTCTGCTCAGGTGTGTTTTCACACATTTCCCCACCATCTTTAAGGATTTAACAGTCAGCATTTACTGACTTGTGTGATTTACTGACCCTGTGTGGCTGAATGTGAGTCCTTCTACCCCCAAGGAATGATGTACTTCCTGGGTGTGTGGTTTGGGCTGTGGCCTGACTTGCGAATCCACACTCCTTCATAGCATGCCGTCATGTTTTTAAATTGTTCTCGCACTTAGTTTTCCTCCCTCGCTATCAGTGGTTTGTGTGTTTTTTGTTTCTTGTTTTTTTTTTTTGCTGAAATGGAAATGTTCAGCCATTGACTCTTCGTTGAATTATGCAGGTAACAATTACCTTTCACTGTTTCTCTCAGCGTGTCCAATAATAAGATAAAACTGCATTTCTCTGCAGCCTGACGTCTGTATTAGCTGGACTTGATAGCCTAACATGTTAACTGGGTAAATATAAGCCACTTTTAAGTCCTCCCGCAGCCCAAGCCAGCCGTTACAAACCACTACCCGCCGATGTGCCCGGGCGTGCCGGGACACGCTGGAAAGAATGCCTGCCAGACCGCAATCTCTGCTTTCTAAGAATCGTGGGGCACTTTCCTTCATAAATGTTTTCTGCTGGCCTTCAGCAGCCTGTCTGCCCAGTTTGAGCCAAGCCTCTTGTACCTGGGGGTGTGAGGATAATTCCAGACATAGGAGATTTTAACCACCGATCAAATCATACAATTTCGTGGGGGGGGGCTGTTGGTCACGGACAGTCACTACACATTTGAGTGGGGCTCCTGGTTGCAGGGTCTTGGCATGATGTGTACGAGGTATCATGCCCTCATTCCTGTCTGAGGACAGCGGCCTGGTGCGCATTTCCTCGAGCCCTGGTTGTAGACCTCCGCTCCAACCCCTCACCCAGCCTCCACATTTTTGTCTCCCTGTGCTGTTTCCACTGATGTTTCCACGCAGAAAAAAATTACTGTAGGAACCTTTTTGTGGTAAAGGTCACTCATGGTGGGAGAAGGGCGGAGACTCTGAATAGGTGTGATTGAGGTTGTGGGGCGGAGCTTGGAGGGTGGGCGGAGCCCAGCGTTCAGATTCGGGTGATCTCTCAGTCCAGTTGCCTCATTGACTGTAGGTGCATGGTAAAGCATTAGCTGGTGAGGTCAGCGCTTTAGGGGTTTAGGGGTCGAAGTGGCTCCATCCGTTTTGTCCTTTCAGTTTCCATGAGTCATCTCTGGTGATGTAATGTGGTGAGAAATGATGGAACAGTGTCGAGCTAATTGGTTAGTCGGCAGTTAGGAAACAGAGAATGTCCTTGTAATGTGTTCCGGGGCATTTACAGGGGGGCATGACAGTCCTGGGGGGAATCCTGAGAGCAGGCAGAAGGGGATAGTTTGTGGTGTGCGTTCACAGAGTGGGGCAGCTTTGAGGAGAGCGCTTTCCCAGCCAGAAAATGTGTCAGTGCTGGAGAATGGAGCCCCACCCAGGCCGCCTGTGTCAGTGCACACCCTCGTCCTGCGGCCCAGAGTGTCACCCGAGCTTGTGTGGTCATCCCAACCTAGATGGAAAGCCAGCCCAGCCTCAGGGTGTCACTCGCAGGCCGTCGGGGCTCTACCCTCAGCGGTCAGGCCAGATTTCCCAGCCTGGGAGCCACACCCGTGGCTCCACATGGCACTCAGACGGCTTCTGTTCCGGACCCCCAGCTCTTCCCCTGGCCCATCCCCAGCTTTGGCTCTGGCCGATGAGATTTCAATGCGAGTTTTTGTTTTATGATGCGTTCCTGTGGTATATCTCTGCTGGGGGGGGGTCAGAGGGAGCTATTATATCGGTCAATAACTTTATTGCCCCGGTCTCTGATTGTCTGTAATGTTGATCTCGTGCTTGAGCAGGCAGGAGAGAGGTAGACTCGTAACAGCCTTCGACAGACTGGGCACCAGCTAAAGACTTTCGGAGCTGATCATTATTTCTGCCGCGAGGCTTAGATTTTCCACCGCTGATGCTCTTAAGGGGTCCAATCGCTCCCCCCCCCTTGGATGGCAGCCCATGACTGGTCCCAGCGGGGAGCATTTTGGAGCAGCCCTGTGCCTCAGGCATGGGTGGGTTGCCCATGCAGTGGCTAGCGCTACAGACTCATCTGGATCCCTCTGTGATAATGAGTCCTGTACTGGTGATTGGTTTTGGTCTGCCTCTCACTGCGCGGCAGGGCCTGACCATAACTCGCCACGCATGTGCTGTTTAAACCCGTGTGCCGGCGCTCCGCATAGGTCTGGTTCAGTTATGGCTGCATCGTCATGGAAACAGCCCGGTCGCTTAGCAGCCGCGTGTCCCCGTTACCCCGTTAAGAGCGTGTGGGCGTCGGCACGTGGGCGTTAGCTTTTATGGACATGCTGCACTGCGCTGACTTGTGTGGCAGGATGCTGTGTCTATGTGTGTGTTCATGTGCATGCGGGTCGGTGGGCATGGCAGAGCCCTCTTTTGCCCCCTGGCAGGAGGGGGAGGTTCTGCCTCACACCTCTACCAGTGTGCTGCAGGTTGCCCGTCCCAGTGGGCCCTGTCACTCATCACTGGAATTAACGTCCAATAATGTGGGAATCCAGGTTTCTTGTGTATTAGCAGTGATGTAAAAATAGAGTGTCTTAACCTATTATGATGGGGTGTATGGCTCATACTGTGCCTGTGATCTGAAGGTTGTTGGTTCAAATCCAAGGGTCAGCAAAGTAATTTCACCATTGGCCTTCTGATCAAGGCCCTTAACCCCCAGCTGGTCCAAGGACTGGCTGACTCTGCTTTAAAAAAATGAGCGTGACTATAAAATTCTGCTAAATAAATAAAAAGCTGTAATGCTAATTCATCACATGGTGGTGTGGCAGGTCAGAGGACGGCGCGGTCCCCTCAGAGCAGCAGGGCTACGTGTGTGAGAGAGAGAGAGAGAGAGAGAGCGAGCGAGCATGTGTCCCCTACCTCGTATTCTCTGCTTCCAGTGCTCCAGGCTCGCGAGACCCTGTACTGGTTTATGGAAGTGACATGGATGGATTTACCTAGTTTTTCCAGGCTGCCTGCACCAGTTTATCCTGGTGATCAGCAGTGGTTGTTCCTTCCCTCCTAGGACGAGTGACAAGTCAGGTCCCTAAACTGCTGTGTCCCCAATAGTCTGTAGTCCTTCTGTTGCCTGTTTATTTTATTATGAATAGTACACTTTGACAATATTTACTTCTATTTAATTAAAGAGTCGTTCTTTCTTTCTGCCCCCCCAACCCCCCAGGCGTGCCTATCACCTGCCCCCTCGCCCTGGCGGCGCAGGAGCCACCCAATGGGCCAGAGCGGATGCCCGGCGATGCGGAGGTCGCCGTGGCACCTGGCTCCGCCTCCAGCCCCCAGAGCGAAGCAGTGGCCAATGAACTACAGGAGCTTTCGCTGCAGCCCAATGCAGCTCTGCTGCTCCCCCTGCAGGAGAGGAAGAATGGTCAGTACTCCCTCTGTCTCTGTCCCTTTCTCTCTCTGTCCCCGGGGGGGGGGGGGGGGGGGGGGGGGGGGGGGGGGGGGGGGGGGGGGGGGGGGGGGGGGGGGGGGGGGGGGG
>JAODLD010000101.1:6554325-6568156 GCA_026781065.1 Mormyrops boulengeri
CTCTGCGCGGCTCTGGGGCGCGCGGGCGC
This sequence comes from Mormyrops boulengeri, assembly GCA_026781065.1. Taxonomy (NCBI): domain Eukaryota; kingdom Metazoa; phylum Chordata; class Actinopteri; order Osteoglossiformes; family Mormyridae; genus Mormyrops; species Mormyrops boulengeri. The sequence continues at coordinate 6,554,355 of JAODLD010000101.1, forward strand.
GGCCCGGGGGGGGGGCGCCCCCCCCAGTTGATGCAGCTAATCCTATCGATACTGCACCACCTGGATGTTGTCATGGCTTCCAGTGAGCAGTAGCTGAATGGCCATGTAGACTGCGCCTCAGTTCTGATGTAATGTCTGTCCCCTTATCTTGTCTGACACGTGTTGTATGTACACATATGCTGGGATCTTAGTACTGCTGTGCTCTGTGGTACGACTGTTCTTCCCTTCCTGCCAACCACTGAGCCATCCTCTTCACCTGAGGACAGCCTCCCTCCCTCCCAGCCCAGCGTGTTGACAGGGCGGCCCTCGCCTCCCACGCATACTGAGAAAATCGTTCATTATTTGTGTACTTTTGTTTGGCTGCCGCGATACCAAATAAGGCTACCGGGGCACATGAAAGAGCAATAATGATGCTGACAGTGAGATAAGCCTGACTACTGATGGAGGATATGCTGCATAAACATTAGGTAGCTGGGTGTCTTGCCTGATGAGAAACATGGAGAAACTTTGGCCCTGCTTTATTGCTGTGTCGCGGTGAAGTAAACTGGGCGGGATGACAGGACGGTCTGGTTCAGGTCGCTCTGTGACACACCCTTCCAGCTGACCCTGTTTTTTTGGGCAGGGGGAAACGTCAAGTATTCCACCCTGCGCTGTACGAGGAATCCCCGGAATTTTCATTCAGGCAGGCCTCGGGGCAGCCCCCCGAAGTCAAGCAGAATCAACCCGCCTGGGATTTGAATGAACGTGAGGCTTTTCCCGGCAAATCAAGTGATGGTGTAAAACTGTGCTCTCCAAAGTCCTGGTCTGCTTTGTTCTGACCATTGCTGGCTAATTTCATCAAGTAGAATAAAATAGAAAAGGGATATTATGGGCACTTTTAGGTTGTACAGTAAATTTCATTGTTTCCATCTTCAGTGTTGCCTTTCAGCATTAGCGATGTTCTGTAGACTTGACTCATAATTACGTCACCGGTCCCCAAGGCTGGTAGAGTGATGTCACTGTTGAGCCCCTAAGTGAGGTCCTTAACCCCAGTTGCTCCGGCGACTGCTCACTTTGCGTCACTTTGGGCAAAAACATCTGCTAGATGATTTCATGTATGTATGCAGCTAGGCCTGTCAGTTCTGTTGGGGGGTGCATTTTCCCAGAAATAAATTATATTATTGTCATTAAGATAATTTTATGCCACTGATATGATAATATATTAGCATAATAATGCAAGTACTCCCTTTCAAAGAGCAGTGAAGTTTTAATTCATAAGAATATTCAGACATTAGAACTGGAATGTCAGAAACTGTGAATATCCTAAATTAATAAAACATAAATAAAACCACACAACCAAAAAAAAAAATAGATAAGAGATACTTATGCAATTTTTTAAACTGAAACTTATATATTAAACATTTGGCACTGAGAGTCATTTGCTCCTTTACAGGCAATATACTGTCATCCCAGATTAGTGAAGGCTCTGCTCAGTGATGCGAACGAATTTCGATTGTGCATCAGCTGGGGAAAAGTAACAGGAAGTCAGGAAAGTCAGACAATAGATTGTGAAAGATAATATATATTACACTCACACGCATACTATTTTTCTGACCTCTATAATCAGAATCTTAATCAAAATGGCTAGCATTTTTGAAGAATGGTTGAGTGTGAAAGTCCGGAAATACTTGCATTTATATGATTCCTTGCTACAGGATTATAAAGACTCTCAGATGGCTACAAACAAAAATGAAATGCGTTTGTACTGCAACACCATATACCCATGTATGTTTTTGTGTCAGTGTTAATGTTTTGATTTTTATAATTTGGTCTTTAGATTTCATTTGAGATCTAGTTTAGTTTTAGGTTTGGTTTCATTAGTTTCTATTTTAAAGATGTAAATCGATTTAATTGTTATTTATTTTGCTTTAGGTTTTAATAATCTTATTTGTAGGGATGCACAGAAAGTTTCAGAACTTTGCTGGCTGCTACAAGGTCGTTCAGGCTCATTGCATGAGAGACCCAGCGATAAACAAGTCCAGCAGAATCATTACTTTAGCTAAAGAGTATTTAAAAATGGTAACGGGAAGTATTTGACCTTTGTTTTTATTTTGTCATTGTTGGTTTTGGAACCAGTATTTATAGTTGTTTTACTTGTCATTTTTTCATATTTTATTTCAGTATAATGAAATTTTTCGTTCGTAACCCTCCCTTGCTTACTGTAAGCACCTGGTTGGTTTTAGTGGGATTCTTATTTATTCTTATAACATCGATACCACACTTCATAAACGTGTTCAAATAGCAGCTTTGCATGGTGCATTGGCACTGAAAGTATGAGCATTTGGGGCTGTGGACGGTCCTGCACTGCACTTAACTGCGTGCGACACAGAGAGCAGATGAGATGGTAAGACTGACAAAAATGCTGGGGAAATACTTATGTAAACACAATTTGCCAATATTGAAGTAAAAAAAATGATCAAGGTTATGTCCATATATCGTGCGATTAGTCGATAACATAATTATTGTGACAGGCCTATATGTGACTCTCTAGGCCAGAGGTCTCCAATCTTATTCACACCAAGAGCTGGGTGGTAAGTGTTGACAACTGGGGGTTCCCTGTCGGTAGAATTGTAACGATCGAATATGAAGGTCTGAGAGAGAGACTGGTTTGAAACTGCAGCTCTAGGCACTGTGGTGCCTGTGTTTATGAAGTGCAGGGCAGTTCCACGTTGATGGGCTTTCGGGCGCTCACACCTGGCGGTGACCCGATCTTCCGGGTGTGACGGCTCTTTCTCACAGGCTGCCCTCCATTACCGTCGGTTGGGCCGTTGGCCTCACGCTCGACCCGTTCTTTTGGTGGGCTGGGTCTCACAGCGCTCAGTGTTTCCACTGACGTAAGTGCAGCTGCGTTTAGTCTTTCTGTTTCTGTGTGTTTAGTGTGCAGAAAGCCTGGAGCCTATTTTGGGAGGTGGGTGGGGGGACATAGGGCCGTAGTGGGAGCACACACGATGGGCAACTTAGGGTGACCTAACCATGCGTCTTTGTGGGGATCAAGGGCAGGCAGCCCCACATGCACAAAACCCAGCTGGAACTTGAACCAGCAACCTTCTGTGTGTGGGGTTATTGCTACACACTGAGCCTCCTCGCTGCCAGCACACAGAAACGTATGATTCTTAAATGTCTGTCCTGATTAGGTGGCACATGGCACTGCCTTTCACAGGGTGAACGTTTCTCCCTCCCTTCCTCTCTTCCTCTCATGCTCTGGCTCCTGTCGTGGCTCAGTGAATGAGCTATTAGCTTAAGGCAGGCCAGCTCACGTTCTGTCAAATACTTCGTGGGCCTCTGTTTAAGAGCACTGTGTTACCCTGCTGAGTCACTCATGTCTGTTTGTGTGTTTCATGCTTGATGGTTTCTTTAAGTCTTTGTTTTAAATTTGGTGCATTTGCCTGGTTTTGATTCTGGTTTGCTTAGTACTTAAGGATATGTGTGTGTGTGTGTGTATATACATGAATCACTGCAGGGGTGTGTGTGTGTGTATACATGAATCACTGCAGGGGTGTGTGTGTGTGTCTGAACAGTTTCTCACCTCCTATCCTGTGTGGCTGGCCTGCTTGTTCTCTGGATCTGTCTGTATGACTGAGCCTCGACAGTCTCTCTATGTGAGTCTACCCAGTAACTGCGCAGATGACCCAGGGCTGAATGTAAACCTCATGACCAAATATCTGGCCTCTTTCAAAAGAGAGAGGTGAGATTCTTTACAGGAGGGGGGCTGCTTGATTCTTAAAGACCTCGTTGTGAGCAGGGTACGTGGTGCTACCTGGGGGACCAGACCCACCTGGCTGTACAGCCGATATTTCATTTAGTTTGTAGCTGGTTTCTCATTCATTTCATTATTATGCACAGCTACTGCAGGATACCTTCTACTGTCCTCGTCCCAGTATACATGCACAGAAGGGGAATCAATTTATTGACCAAAGTTTGTCCAATCCCGCTACAGTAGGTGGCGATATGGCTGCTTTCAGCTTGTTAGTATTGTGCTTTTTCCGGTTGACCTATTACATCACAGACGTAAAACAAATAATAACATTAATAATAATGGGTGCATGGACAAATGAAGTGACACAAGCTTTAATTGTGTTGTATCTAGATTTAAGAACAGATACAACAAGATCAGGACAGCATAACAAGAAATAGTTTTGTATAATATACTATGATGGCACGGTATTGGAAATTTTTCAGTGTGATATTGTAATAAATATTGGGGTATTTATGAAACAAAAAAGGAGTTCAGCATAAATTTATCACAAACCCATCTAGGAGTGATTTATACAGCAAGGATGAAAATGATTATGATTGTCTCGGAGAATGCATGCAGCGTTCATGCAAAAGCAGCGGAGGTAAACTTTTAAACAAGTACTGATTTTTAAACATGTACTCCATAATCTTGAAAATGAATAATCATTAAAATTGCTAAACTTGCTAGGTTTCTTTTCCTATGACAGAGTAAAAATATTTTAACGTGACCAACTCCCTGAGCTATAAAATTCGTACCAAATTGAAGGTAAGAAAAAGCGTGATCTTAATCTAGCTGACTAAGAATTGAATGTGCATAAATTTCTTGAAATATACTGTGGAGCATGTGCAGAGTGCCTAGGCCAGTTTGAGTCTAATTTAGTCGGACTAGCACAATAATTTCAATTTACAATGTACTGAGTAAACATGCTGAGTGAGGCTCAGAGTGAGTTGAGTGGTGGGCGGAGACTCTGCGTGTGGGTTGGCCTTTGGGTGGGGCTTGTAGGCTGAGGGCGGGGCTATGTGCTGCCCCAGCTAAATGAATGACTGGCAGCATCTTTGAGGCGGAGCCCAGTCGCCAGCACTGTCCCGCCCACTCATGCACCTACCACGTCCTCTCTTTGCAGTCACAGTAAGCCTTGCCACTGTGGGGTCCTCACTGCCAGGCAGTCAGTCCTCTTCCTTTTCCCTGAGATTAAAATGTTTTAGTATATTGTGGAGTTTTCCTGGCAAGGTAGCCAATCAGAAGCCACCTGACTAAGGCTCTGGGTTAAATTTTTAAAAATCTTTTTTTATTCAGTTCTTCTGCCAAAGTTTCTTTGTAGCTAAATAGAGGTTTGTTTTTAGAAGAATGCTGTAACATTCCCTTTTTCTTTGCGATTGCTTAGCAAGTTTACTGGACCAATGAAAACGAGGGCCTGTTTGCCACTGCTGACCCGTGGTTTTAAAACGCCGCGGTTTCGCTTTCTTACGAGGTTCGTTGTTTTGCAAGATTCCTGTCGCTATGCTGTGCCTCAGTCCCTGCCTCCTGATTGGTCCCTCCCACCTGGGGGCTCCACCAATAAGAAGCAGCCTGGAAAAGCAGGAAGTGTTTCCGTACTGCATGATGGGGGCCTGCTGTAGCCTGAGACAAGATGGGACCTCCCATGAAATGTGGGGGAGGAGGGGCGTCAAATCGTTAACCTTCAGAGCTTTCAGTCTTGCTCTCTCTCATCTTGCCAGCTTGTTTAAAGGACATGAAGACCATCTGTGATCTTTACTGAGGATATATGAGATGTGAACACTATTTTTTGGTCTTGTTCCGTTGCTAATTTTTCCCCCAGCCCTCTGTTTACTTTAAGACGCGTCTCAAGTTGAGGAGTTGAATTTTCAGTTGTGGTTTACTTATAATGAAACAGGCAAAGCTGTTTATTCTTTTAAGGGGAGAGAGTACAATCTTCTCACTGCCCGTTATCCCATTAATCAGTTAAATGGTCAGGGATGGTTATTTTTGGCAGCTGAGAACTGCAGTAGGCTATGACATCTCTTTAGTGTAAGTGACGTTTAAGAGGAGAACACCACGCACTGGATTAAACACAGAGTCTGCTGCAGCTGCATGGAGCTGTTGGCTCGTGCCTCTGGGATCCAGGCCTGGATGCCGGATCTCGTTTGGCCGTTTTCCAGGCAGGGGGTCAGGACCCAAATCGGCGTTACTGACAGGCCAGGCCCAAGCTACCCAATTGCTCCATCTTAGCCGGCTTCAACTTACTCCACCGACGCACGGCATCACTCTCGTCTTTTCCATGTAGGGATCAGGTGTCCCCGGTGTCTGGACATGGATAGATGGAGCAGACCTGATTCAGAGCAAGTGGGCAGGGTGTGGCTTTCTGTGACTCGAGGCAGGAAGTGAGCAGTTTTAAGAGCTGGAAGGTGTGGACAGGGACTCCCTGGTGTAGGGAAAGAGGGAGGGGAGCCATGGGCGATTGGGCTGGTAAGAAGGGGAGAAATGTCAGCAAGCAGGCGATAACGGCCTTTCAGCGTCTGTGCACCGGGGATTTGCACCCTGCTGAAACGTCAAAGGGTCCTGCCCTCTGTGGTCCATTCTGCTGGTGCTCATGGAAACCAGATCCGGCTGTCAGCTGTGGTCATCGTGTTACAGCTCGTTATGGCTCATCTCAGTGCTTGGTGTTAAAAGCAAAAGGAAAAAGATAAAAGGCCACCATCCTCCTACACACACACACACACACGGGTGCAGAAACACATGAGATACTGTCAAAAGTGTGAGAGCACAAAGTGTCAGACAGAAATGAGAAGTTCTGCTCTTGCAGGGAGCTGTTGCGGGGTGGTGGTTGAGGATGGGGGGCTGGTTCTGATCAGATTGACCCATAATGTCATTCCGTGGAGACGTCCCCCCCCCTCCCTCGTGTCCAGAAGCCTATGTCTCTCGGGCGCCCGCAGCGACAGTTGTAAGTTTGTGGACAGTTCTAAGAAAATGAAGAAACAGGAAGTGTGACAACCCCCCCCCTCCCCCCACACATAACAATCACACTCATACCCTGTTTTTCTGCTCCTCCTCTGACTCAAATAGTGGTGAGAAGCCAGCGTGCCGGAGAGAGGGTGCGTAGAGCTCCGCGCGCCGTGCGATGGCTGGCATGGCGTCCGGTGGCCCGCGCCAGCCTCCAGCTACGGGACTGCTGTAGGGCTTCCGTGGGGGATGTTTGTTTGTTTGTTTTTTTTTGTTTCTTTTTCCTTCTAACGCCGTTCTGACCTGCTGCCACCTCTCTCTGATGCAGTGCTCCAGCTCAAACTCCAGCAGAGGCGAACCCGGGAGGAGCTGGTCAACCAGGGAATCATGCCACGTGAGTGACCCTCCACCCCTCGCCGCTGCGCGCTTTTCCGTGTGCCTTAGCTCTTTTCTGGCTGTCGACCTCCATTACGCTTCCGTTAACGGGGCTGGTCTCGCGACCCCCCCCCATCGTAGCTTTGTGAAACACTTTCCTGGCAACATTTCTCCTGAAAAGCGGGCTGGCAGCTGTAAGCACTACGAGCTCTGGGAATTTTTGACTTTGCGTGCATGGATCTCAGTCCACGCCATCGTGCTCTGCTTGTCCTCACCCCCCCCCACTCACCTGGTCTCTGTGTGACTGCTCAGGCCCTGAGAGGGGCTGCTGGGGGGTGTCAGGGTGGTTATTCTCGCTTGGCCTGCTAAATGCACTGTCACCCCTGTAGGTAGTGCCCCCCCCACCGCACACCCCAGCGCCCTTGCATTTGGCATCCATTTAGGCCCCCCGCTGCCACGGACAGACCTTTTGGTCAGAAGGCCTCCTTCAGATTTGGTGCTTTTATACTGGTAATGTGAACAGTTGTTGTTTTTGCTGGGAGCAATGGAATGGGGATGTCGCAGGTACCTTGTGTTTCCTGGTGTTTACTGGTTAGCAGTTAACCAGATGTGAACCGACCTTAGATCCGCTTAGTAAACACTGCTGGGGTTATTAGTGAGCCGTTGGTGGATGAAGCAGGTCGTGTCAGGTCACTTTGGTGCCTTCTCACTGCCCCAGGGCAAAGGGGCTGTCACTGGTCTTGGAAAAGCAGGCTAGAGTACTCTTGCAGGAGGGAACCGCCCCCCCGCCCCCGTCAGGTCGTGGATCCTGTTCCGTTTATCAGAGCCTATGGCTTCTCATTTTCTGTCCACTTCCTCCATAGCTGAAGATCAGTTAAGATCAGTCCTGGGGCTGCGAGGGTGTGAGATCTATGTGTCAATTACCCACTGTCACAACCCCCCCCCCCCCCACACACACACACGCACATACACATATGATGCACACATGCATGCACATGCAAGCAGCCCCATTACATTTGCCTGCTCTCTGCATGGGTGGTGGGGGTCTCTCCCACTGTAAATGCAGATGCCCCCCCCCCTTTCCAGGGTGTCCCCCACTCGTCCGTTAGAATTGCGCATCTGATAAGAGGGGAGCAGCTTCTTTGGGCCCTTTCCTCTGAAGTCAGCTGGTCTTTTTTTGGTCTTTGTCTCACTGATGACATTGCTGTTCTTTATCATGCCCTTGTCGGCTCCGTCTCCGTGGCAACCCGCAGGCCTCCATCATTCACAAGCGCCAAGAATCGCCTAAGGGCGACGAGCCTGGTCTGCAGGGACAGCGCCGCCCTTCAGGCCAAACGTGTTAGTAGGAGGCTTGCCGCTCACCACCCAGAATGAAAGCTAAGGAATGCCTCGAGGTCCTGGATGAAAAGCTGGAGGTTCTGTCCGAATGCCCACAGGTTCTGATCAAATGGCCTGTGATCGCCGCGGCATAGGCGCACAGGATTAGGGAGCGTGGAAGCACATGTGTTGCCATGTGTCCTTCACTTTGAAAGTTCTTTGGCCCCAGTAGCAGGCATCAGGGGGGTTCCGCAACTCTGTCCCTAGCATTTAGTTCCTGCTACCAAATTCCGGAAGAGACTGGGGCTGGGACCGCTGGGGGGTGTGTGGTTCTGTGCACAAAGCCAGTGTGAAGGGTTACTAAAGCTGTGAACAACTAGTTGCATCCAGACATACTTCCACCCTCAGTCTGAAGAGGGGGCGTTGCAGTGGAGAAGTGCTTTTTGCAGTGAAAGGTGAAGCACTGCTGCTGGTGCCCTCACCTCCATGCAGCCAGTTTAATCGTCTGTATGACTGTGACACTGCGTACGCATGAGAGATGCCACAATCAGGCTCGTTTTTGCCCGTGGCGTTAAATTAAAAGTAAAAGTCGGAGAGGTCCGTAGTCGTGAAGGAAATGCAAAGTTGGCATTGCACAACAGCAGCGGGAGGGCAGGTGTGGCACAGGCTTGCACAACATCTGCAGTGGATTTGCCAAGCAGTCGGCCTGCAGGAAATGGTACCTCGCAGTTTCTGCTGCAAATGGGCGATGAGCCACTGGTCCATTTCACCTTCCACCCTCTTTCATGCCGCGACCATTCCACTTGGCATGAACCACGTTTGGCATTTGGTTTTAGCTTATTTGAGGCGGTGGTAGTGTTGTGGTGCTGTTGGATCTTTGTGTCCTGCAGCGAGGGGCATGGCGAGCCCCAGCAGGGGTGGGGGGACGCCAAGGACACCCGCTTCAGCGCTCGGCCAAAGAGGAAGTTTAGCTGGTTAATAATAACAAAAGTGGCATATGATGTTATGTCTTATTCCAGTCGACCAAGTTCTCCTTTCTCCTTCAACTCACCATTGAATCTCACCGCCTGTCCTCCTCTCTGCAGCTCTGAAGAGCCCAGCTGCCTTCCACGAGCAGCGGAAAAGTCTGGAACGAGCGCGGGTAAGGCCGCCAGCTTGGGCCAGGCCGCTCAGCATCGGGTCGCTTCCCCAGCTGCTCTGTCCCCTCATGCCCCCCTCCCTCGTCTCTGCCCCTCCTAGACTGAAGACTACCTGAAGCGGAAGATTCGCAGCCGCCCCGAGAGGTCTGAGTTGGTGCGCATGCACATCCTGGAGGGTGAGGAGTCTGGCGACCCGTTTTCTGTCTCTGAGTGCCCGAAATGTTCTGGGCCCACTCCATGCCATAGGTCCTTTGTAACGCCTGTCTCGTGTCGCGTAGAGACGTCGGCGGAGCCCTCCCTGCAGGCCAAGCAGTTGCGACTGAAGAGGGCCCGCCTGGCCGACGACCTCAACGACAAGATCTCCCACCGGCCGGGTCCCATGGAGCTCATCCACAAGAACATCCTGCCCGTGTACTCCACCCTCAGGAACACCCTCTTAGGTACAGCCCCGTACTGCTTCTGATTGCCGCTGCCTGTGTTTGCTGTCGCATAAATTTGGAAGGGTCTAACACAGGGACGCGTGGCGTAGCCAGGGTGACGCTCGAGGACATTGGGGCAGAGTTCAGTAATGTGGCTGTTAGGGCAGTGGGGACGAGGGAGTTCGAAGGTGAACGCAGTCGGTCAAAGGACAGCAAAGTATGTCAGTACATCACTAGTGCATTAGTATGTTGGAGTGTACGTAGGATAACAGGCTGATCCTTTCGTCATTTTGCATCCATGTCCTGTCTATTCCTATGTAACCAATCATGGTGACGCAACACCTTAATGCCTCTTTTGTTCATCTGACCCGTTCCTCCAGTTGAGACGGACTGCCTGAAGGGGGCGGCAGAGAGCTCTTCACTGGATGAGGATAGCAGCGACGCCCTATCCCCAGATCACCCTGCCAGCCAGGACTCTCCCCCAGACACGAGCAGGCCCAGCCGCAGTGGCTCCTCCCCCACGCAGGTGCGGGCCCCGTCTGTGCTAATCACTTAGCTAGCTCTCTGCACCCTTTATTTAGAGGACTTCTTACACCCTGCGGAGTAATTTCATACGTTGCTCCCATGACTGCTACTTGCCCTTATGTCGTTCATTACTATTCTATTAGGCCCCGCCCCTCACTCCTCTCCCCGCCTCTGAGCCAATCCACGCACAGAGGCTGACCAATGGCATAGCACCAGTGTCCTCCCGCTCTGCCTCTGGGCTGATTAAGGTGAGTGGTGCCCTATCCCCTATGCTGCGTCGAGTGGGTTTTACCGTGTCCAATGTCCCATGTCGGCCTCTCTCCTCCACCAACAGTCCCAGTCCAAGTCCGGCTCGGACCGGCCCTCGCAGCGCTCCAAGAAGCCCAAGGAGAGCAAGCCCAAGGTGAAAAAACTCAAGTACCACCAGTACATCCCCCCCGACCAGAAGGTGGAGCGCGAGCCGCCGCTCCAGATGGACGACTCCTACGCCAAGCTGCTGCAGCAACAGCAGCTCTTCCTGCAGCTGCAGATCCTCAACCAACAGCAGCAGCATCACTATAACTACCACACCATCCTGCCCGCTCCGCCCAAGTGAGTCTGTGCGTGTGCATTGTGTGTGAAGCTGCCACAGCAAGAGGCAGCAAGAGGGCTGTCATGTGCTGCTAATCAGTGAAACGTCTGCTTTGTTTACTTTATTGATTCCCTTTAAACCAGCCAGGAACTGAGAGCACCCAGTAATTCCACCCACAGCGATGTCTGAAATCTCATTTCCCCAATTCTAAGCATCCCACCCACCCATCCACCCGCACTGTCTTATCGATCGTTAATTATTCGCCATACTTTCCTCTCTCAACCTCTACAGACCCTCAAGCGATCAGCCGTCCGCTTCCTCCAGCGCCCAGTCCCAGCCTCGTCCCATGCCTGGCTCGACTTCTCCGTCCTCCAGTCAGAATGGGCCGAGTCGCCAGAGCCAGCCTCCCGTTGGGGGTGCCAAACCCGGGGCTCTGCCTCCTAACCTGGATGATTTGAAGGTGGGCCAGATATCACCTTGGAAGTAAACTCAGTGGCCAGTAAGATGGGTACCGGTACCCCTGTTCATCAGCCAGTCATGTGGCTGCTAATGAAAACACACAGAATTTAGACAGGGTTGGCGAATTCAGTTACTGTGCAGCTAAGTATGTCAAACAGTCACCCTGTGGGGAATCTCCCACTGCAGCATCTATAGGTTACAGAGAATGGTGTGATGAAAAAAAAACATTCCACCAGCGGTAGCTCTTAGGCTCAAAATACTTTACTGATAAGTAAGGTCAGAGGAGACTTGACAAAGCAGACGGGAAGTGCAAAAGTATCTCCGTACAAAGGTGGTGTGTGGAAGGGCTTCTCTGAATGCATAACTCATCAACTTCTATAGCAGTTTTGTAGCAAAAGGTAGTTGCACCTGGTACTATGTAGGGGCACTTAATGAAGTGGCCACTCGTTGTGTTGTGGGAGATCAGGAGACTGTGTGCTTTTCTCACCCAGTGAATGGTTTCTGCATTCTGTCACCCCCTTCAGGTCGCAGAGCTGAAGCACGAGCTCAAGCTGCGGAGCCTGCCGGTGTCGGGAACCAAGAGCGACCTCATCGAGAGGCTGAGGAACCACCATGAGCTCAGCCAATGGGGAGCTGGAGGGGGTGGGGCTACAAAAACCAGCTTGCCCACTGGCTCTTGCCCTGGCTTAGGAATCCACCAATCAGGAGAAGCGGGCACGGGGACCTTACCTTTGGCAGCCAGTGGGAGCAGCCTGCCTCCCACGATACTGTTTGGCAGCACGAGCTCGTCCCCGCCCATGTCGCCCGCCGCCTCCGAGCGCTCCGTGGCTGGCATGAGCCCCGACGAGGCCAGCTGCAGCGGTGACGTGTTCGGGGAATCGGTAAGTCCCGGATCTGCCGGCAGCGCATTTTCAAACTTGAGGTTTCCATCAGTGTGTGACTTCCTCATGTTGTCGCATGGCTTCCTTACAGATTATAGAGCTCAGTGAAATTTTTTTGCATATTTTGTTAACATAACGTGCTTGATTACTTCCTTGAGAACCTCATGATTTTTCACGGCCTCTTTGTGACTGTCATAAATGCTTAGCTTCTGATTTATGAGACTCATTATAAAGGGAAGGATGATTGCTGCGGCAGTCGTATCCGAAGCCATTATCCCAGCTCACAGGGTTGTACTTAATTTCATTAAACGATCTTTAACCATTTTTTTCTCCTCCTTCCTGCATGTTCACCTGAATTAATTTGGGTTAAAATGGCAAGACATCTCTTGAGATTTAAACATGACACTTTTCTTCTTTCCTTCGTAAAGTAGTCCGTCAAACGCTATGGTTCTCTGCTGCCCCCACTGTTTACGACCGGTACTATGCTGACATGTGACTCCGCATGATGAGTCCTTACTGACTGTTACTCTGTGGCATTTCTGCTAACTGCTAACAGGTGAGCGCCCCCCTGACGCAGCTCAGCCTACACGCCTCCCCCCAGCACCCCGCCTCCGTCAAAGAGGAGCACTCCGGGGCGGGGGCCTGCCGCTTCTCCCGACAGGCCGGCACGGCCCCCCAGCGGGAGTCCCTGGACAAGGACCAGATGCTGCAGGAGAAGGACAAGCAGATTGAGGAGCTGACGCGCATGCTGCAGCAGAAGCAGCGGCTGGTGGAGTCACTGCGTTCACAGCTGGAGCAGGGCAAGAGGGGAGGGCAGGCGCCAGGTGACGTCAAGGAGGAGCCCTCTGAGGAGGCCGGGGAGAAAGAGGACGAGGAGGGCGCGGAGACCAAGTCGCCTGAGGACCCCTCCTCGCAGCTGGACCGGGGCCTGCATGTACCCCGGCAAGCAACTGAGGGGCTGCTGCCATCAAAGGCTGGATTACAGCAGGTCGGTATCTGCTGTCCCAGGATGCATCAGTGGCTGCACCTGGAATGTTCTGTCACACAGTGGTGCCTACCTGCTACTCAAAGTGTTTCACTCCAGTTGTTCCAGTAAAAATCAAGCTGTGAAACTGGGTGTGAATCTGTATGTTAAAGATGAATGTTGTGCAGTATTTGTGAAATATTGCCTGCAACATTTCTTTTTTAGCATTAAAAATACTAGTGCGATTCATTCTCTCCTCCCCCCCCCCATTTCTCAGGTATTCGTAAGTCAACAAGCTACCGGTTCAGCCCTCACCTCCTCTTTCCCATTGGATCTCCTTGGGTTGCGGGGGGGGCGGGGGGGGGGGGGGGGGGGGGGGGGGGGCGGGGGGGGGGGGGGGGGGGGCGGGGGCGGGGGCGGGCGGGGGGGGGGGCCGG
>JAODLD010000101.1:6568166-6593515 GCA_026781065.1 Mormyrops boulengeri
CTGCTGACGGACGGCAACGGCAACCACTACCTGATTGCGGTGACCAGTCGCAGCGCCCCACATGGTAAAGGGACTGGGCGAATCACGCTTCAGGTAGGAGGGCTCAGTGTCAGGGATTGTGCGTCTGGCTTTTTCAGAGACGTCTAATTAGGATATTTAATTACTGCCCTTTTTTGCCCATTTGTTTGCCCATGTGCTCCATTGTGACCCCCTGCTAAGCGGGTACAGTCCACGCCCTGCAAAACCTCTAACCAATCACCACCTGATATGGGCACCAACGACAAATCTGAACAGATGGTGAAACCTAGCCCCGTTGACCGTCCAATCACAAAGGTAGGGTTCAAAATCCTGACTCCGCCCAGTGTGGCTATGAGCAGTATAAGCAGGGATGGACATAACTGGTGCACAAGTATCAAATCAAATCAATTGTTTATAAAAGTGCAAATGCATACTTATTTTATGTGCATTTGCGCTTTTACAAACAATAAATTGACGTTTTTAAAGGTGAATGCGTACTTGCCTACCAGTTATGTCCATCCCTGAGTATAAGGCAGCCATATAGGTGCATCAGGTATCCTGCCTGACGTCTCTGAAGTGAGGCCTTGCCAAATTCCCGCCTGTGTCTCTTTCAGGGAGGGAAGGTGGGGCTCCACATTCAGGCCAACAGCTCGCGGGGGCCCCTGGTGTCTCTCTCAGCTCCACCGAAACTGCAGCCTTTCTTCCACAGTGACAGCACGCCCCCCTCCGAACGCGCGGAACCCTCCTCCCCCGCCCACAAGGTAATGCTACGCTGTCTGTCTGCTGTTTAAACACCTTCCTCCTTCTGCATTTTCCCCATCCGTCTTTTCTCCGTAACTGCTTTACCTGTGTAGAATTGAGTGGTTACCTGTATCCATGTCTTAAATGTCATGATTACATTATTCATATGTCTCAGCAGAGGTGGACGTTTCAGGTGCAGAAAGTAAAAATCCAAACCCGGATTTTTTTCCAACCAACCAGTTGAATATAAAGAGCCAGATTCACAGAGTACTCGGCTGGTTGGTTAGAGCAAAATCCTGGCGTGGATTTTTACTTTCTGGACCTGAAATGTCTGCCTGTGTGTCTCAGTATTTATATTCTGTTTATTACCTTCTCATTTGCAGTATGACCGGTGAGAATGATGCCCCTGCATCATATATCTGAGGATACTTTGACTTCTGACTTAACATATAAAATGCTACAAAGTTTTTACATAAAAAAACTGTCCGGCTTTCTTTAATTTTCCAGGGGGCCGTGAGTTCAAACCGCGACCAAAACACCCTGTTCAGCTCTCCCTCCCCAACCAGCAAACAGAGCGCCCCTACAATGCCACATGCTAAGGTAGGTCCCCCAGTCTGCCGGCCCATCATCACGTACACGGCTGCCCGTCTCCACAAGGCCTTGCCCTCACGGACCTTCTGCCCCCAGGAGAACGGCTCCTGCAGTCAGCAGATGGATGACCTTCTGGAAATCCTCATCCAGAGCGGAGGTACGGGAGTCCCACGCGCGGCAGCCTCTCCTGTTGTGTAGCGGTTTGCGGCTCCATTATCTCGTGTCCACAAGCAACTTCCCCCAAAACTCCCCTCTCACAATTCGCTGTTCCTGCCATCTCTGTTTTGGTTTGTGTATTTATATTCTGTTTTTAATAAAATGTTCTATATTTCCCAGAAATCCCTGCGGGCCTTAAATCTGACTTCGGCCCCTCCCACTCCCGCCCCCAAGCCAGCCCCCCTCACCCATCTCCTCCCAGCTCCCCTCCGCACCTCTCGCACGTTCCCGTGGTGGTCTCGCCAACGCCGTCGGCCCCCAGGGCGGGGGACGGGCTGTGCGTGGAGAGCGGCCGTCTGGAGGACTTTCTGGAGAGCACTACAGGAAAGCCTCTGTTGGGGGCGGGGCCCGACGGGCCGCTCCCCCTGATCGATGACCTCCACAGCCAAATGCTGAGCACCTCCAGCATCCTGGATCACCCCCCTTCTCCGATGGACACCTGCGAGCTGAACTTCAGCTCTAACGTGCCCGGGCTGGACTTCGGAGACCCTGCCCTGGACAACATGGACTGGCTGGACATTACCATGGGTGGGGGGCCCAGTGGGAGCAGCAGTGTCCATGCGCTCACTCCCCTCAACTCCCACACGCCCTCCAACGTCTTTTCGGCAGACTTTCTGGACAGTGCAGACCTGCATCTCTACTGGGACTCCTGCTTGTAGCCTCTGTGGCCTCCAACCTCCACAAAACCCTGTCCACCCGCCCATGGTCACCATGCCCACATACAGATGGCCACACCCATCTGCAGATGGCCACACCCACTCCAGTGTATTGAACGGTTTCCTTGGACACATGTTTGGCACATATCTTGGCATTAACCGAATTTTGTCCCTATAGCACTGAGACAGGATTGCAGTCCTGTTCCCGCCCTGTACTGTATCAGTACCCTGCTAGCACCATCCTGGCCGTCTTCAGGTG
This sequence comes from Mormyrops boulengeri, assembly GCA_026781065.1. Taxonomy (NCBI): domain Eukaryota; kingdom Metazoa; phylum Chordata; class Actinopteri; order Osteoglossiformes; family Mormyridae; genus Mormyrops; species Mormyrops boulengeri. The sequence continues at coordinate 6,570,648 of JAODLD010000101.1, forward strand.
CCCAGCTTCCAAAGGTGTTCCTGGAAGCACTCCCTCTACCTCCCATGAGTTCCTCTTCAGGTTGTCATGGCAACCCTGGGGCAGGGGAGGGGCATAATGGACCTGGCCCAGTCCAATGCAGTGCCGATGTGCCCTGGTCCTGTTCAGTTCCATTGCTGAATGCTGTTTGTGGGCCTGGTAGGGTTGGGTTTAAACATGCGTAGATGTTCACTCATTCTTTTCACCTTTTTACTGCTGAGGCCAAGTGCATTCTTGAACGTTTCACACAGTCGGCCTTATTTCCTCTCCTGAGGAAATTCCGCCCAGCCATTGTCTTCACTGGTCCGTTTCCCCTGCCGTCCCACCCTGACAGGCGAATGAGGACTTTTTCAGCTTAATGCTGCCCCCTCGTGGCTGAGGGTGTAACTGTAGCATATCTGTGCAACAGACCCATCCTATATAGCACTTACGCTTTTTGACCTTTTTGGTAGTCTGGTAGACTTCCTGCTTTAACAGACTCTTCTCTGGGCAGTGGGATTTAGCCAGACTACAGGGTGATGCTGTATAAACTGTTTTTTCCTGAATGTATAAGTGATGGAAGATGGAAATTATTGGCTGGTGATGCAGGTTTGAAAACTTGAATATGGCTGTGTTTTGTTTTTTATATATGTGTATATATATAAATCAAAGATGAGAAAAATACACTTTGGAAAAAAATGTGTTAGCTGTCTGAATTTATCCTAGTGGAGATGAGGTAGGGAGTGAGCCATGCATGGATGAATGTCCAATCAAACACAAAAATACTGACAAACCAATGCATTATTGCATTTAATTTGAAAATGCAAGTCTGTGTGTGTGTGTGTGGGGGGGGGGGTGTATTTACCACATCGTGGGGACCAAATGTTATTTGAATATACAGCTGAGCAGTAGTGCGGCAGCTGCACTAGTTTGGATGAAGGTGTATTCAGAGGCGGCTGCCTTTACCTTGAGGCAGCAGATTTTAGCCTCTCCTCATATTTATGAGTGGACCATTTTAAAATGTGTTAAGCTCGGTGTCAGTGACGCAGTGCCAGTTGTCTGTGGCACTGATTGGCCTTTGCTTGTGGAGGCAGAGGCCTGTTGCCTTGCCAGTGACTGGCATGTGTGAGTGTCCCATTAGGCTGTCCCCCCCACCACCTGCAAAATGGCTATGCACTCCCTAGCACCATCTGCTGGCCAATCAATGTGCTACAGCCACGATCTGTTGAACTTCTTTCCCAATTTCCTTCTCCTCTTACCATCTGCACCCACACTCTCCCTATGTTTCTCTCTCTCTTCCGCCCCCTTCATCCTCATCACCTTACTTTCGTTGGCCCCATCACTAGCCCTAGTGTATCTTGTAATCCAGATCTCTCCGCCCTTGACGGCTGTTGAGAGCAGGCAGCGATAGAGAGATTAATAGAGCTGTCACCATAGGTGGCACGGGAAACGGGGGTGGGGGGTCATGATGGTTACGCATGTCTGCGGATTCGAGAATGCTGGCCGCTCGCTGGTCCCGTCTGGTCCGCTGTGGACTGCTAGTCCTGGCCTGGATATCATGCCGGGCCCTTGGGCTTCCTCATTACACGCCGCTTTTAAACCCCCCGGTAGCTGATCCTGACATTTATCTGCGCTCTTCCTCGTCTGCTCTACTTCTACAGCCTCTTGGCTTCTCTGTCTCATTTCTACATTTTTTCTATTTTTATTACCATTTCCTCCCTTCCTGCTCTACATTTTTAACGTAGAAATGTTACTTATCCCTCCTGTATTGCCCGGACAGCCTGTTCTGTCTCCCTGCTGCCCTCCCCAAAAACTGCGTTTCTTTTCTCTGATTTTTCTCCGATGATTCAGGTCACTTCCTGTCGCTTTCTAATCTTCCCTCCAGTCTTTTTTTCGACACAGACACATGTAGTAATGCTCTTATGCTCCTGTTTATAAAATGTTTCTGCTGCTGAATTTATACAAACCAAGTTAATGCAAAGAACTTTTCGTTTAACAAACAGTTGGTCATGGGATATAGAATAAGGTAAAACTTGTGTACGATGCACTGCTGTTGTGAAATGCGCCAAAAGCATTTTGGCCTTTGGACAGATTCGCTCATCTGGCTTGTTTAACATTATACGGCTCAGAACCGGGTCAGTACCAGGTTAATTGCCAAGCTTCTCTTGAGTGGAATAATGGAATTTGAATCCTGGATTTTAAGTGTGTATTCTACCAAACAAACTCTTGCACCTTTTTACCTTGTGATTCATGTCTCACCTTGTGACTGTTAGGTTAATCAAGCTTAACAAGTCTTAATCAGACTTGGGACACTGGTGTCAAGACTAGTCTACCATGCTTTAAATGAACCCTTCACAGTGAGCCTCTCTCTGTGAAATCTCAATCATCCTTCCTTGACCTGTGTAACACAAGTCACCTATTAATTAGTTATTTTTAAGACAAACACTTGTTGGGAATATTGATATCTGGACTTTCCACCTGAAGAGACTGAGTGTCTGGATTGTTCTACAGAACCCAGGTGTTGTACCATTGGTTTAAACCATAATGTCTTCCAACCTGGTCTACACAGAATGAGGCCGACTCCACTGAACTGGCAGTGATGCTCGGCAGGCGTTTAAAATCGAACAAATATAAATAACATTTGGCATCCTTATCTCTACTTATCACTACCATAAATTACTAAACAAGTCTGACGTATCTTGATAGCTGTTCTATTATCAGCTAAATTTCATCTCAGAAAATAAGTTAAAATGAATATTGACAAAGGAATGTAATAAAATGCATCAAGTTATAATTCATAGCATACAGAACAGTGATACAGAGGGCTTTTTGATGCCTAATAGGCTTGCAGTTGTCATCTTATTCTTTACATTTTCTTACAGATTAGCTGTGGGCTCGACAGTTTATTGCTGTGGAAGTTGTGGCTTTCCGTGTTTGGCATGCAAATACTTAATTGCTCCGGAGGGTTTTACAATTTTGCAGCTACGTGTTTCACTGGAGCAGTACAGGTTAAGTGTTTAGCGGCAGTTGCTAAGACCCAGATAAAAGCCAGGACATTTTGGAAAAATGCCCAAAGTCACCGTCTACTAGAGGGCGCCTAATAACCCTGCCAAGCATGTCCACGGGGCCTCACAGGGGGCCCTCAGGGGCCCCACCTGGGCTTTACATGGGTTTCCTGGGTTCTAACTGGACTAAGGCTTAGCAAAGGCAAAGGACTGGGCCCTGGGTGCCTTTTGGGCTGATCATAAGAATTTCTGAATCCCAGCTGGGTGTTTTCTGGACTGTCATATGGGGGTTTTTGGGGTCTTGGTTGGGCAAACCATGGGGGGCTTTTTTGGGGGCTATTTATTTGGCTGTATCTGGGTCCCACTTGGACTGCATTAACATAGCTGTGTTTTAGACAGGCAAACCCCATCGGGCTCCTTGATGGCTACATCATTGGCCATTTCTGGGTCCTGCTTGCCCAAACCCAAGGGTCTCCCCTCTAGGATCTTTCATTGGCCATATAAGGGTCCCACTTGGGCCCAATAACAAATAAAACATATGCTATATATTTAGGCAAATTCAAGTACTTGTGGGCTTTCGCTGCAGTAATTTGAGAATTTTTTAATTCCAACTCTTGCAGGATTCTTTGGTTTCAGTCATTATTTATTCCAAAGTATGGTCTGAAATGTCTTTTTGCATTTTGCGTCCTTTGCCGTTCCTTCAAATGACACTTGGAAAACCAAGTGTCAGCTTTGATTGATGTGCTTGGAAAATCAGGGGGCCTTCAGGCCGATGAAGGTAATTCCCAACTCGGGCTCCACTGAAGTGACTTTGTTTCTCGTTATACAATGATGAAAGTAACAATGAAGTGAATGTGCATCAGTTCTTGTTTGCGATCAGCTGACTTTAATTGGCAGATCTGAAAATTGGAAATAAAAAAAAGTAGATGGCTAACAAATTAACCTTAAAGCCATAAAGGTTTTTTTAACTAATTATTCTCAGCAGTGGCAGACCCATCCAGCACAGCAATCTGGCCTCAACATCAACACAACAAAGGTTTTGTCAATCTTCTATCTGAGGAGAGAAATACAAGAAACATGCATTCTACCCATCTATCTGTGGTGGGAGAGTGGAGTATCAGGGGAAATGAGAGAGCCAGCTGTGGAGTGTGAAAGCCCTGGTGATGCGCTACATCATTATGATGACTCTGGAGCAGAATACTAGTGGTGGTCAAGTGAAGCTTCAAGAACCATTTGCTGTATTTTCTGACCCCACTAGATGGTGCTCATTTTTTCAAAAAAGGGCTCAAAGTATGCCGCAAAACAAACCAAGAGCGCCATCTAGTGGGGTGAAAAAATACAACAAATGGTTCATGAAGCTTCATTTAGCCATCGCTACAGAATAATGTCCCCTCATTCAAAAGGACGAGGAGGGAACAGTGGAGGAGCGGGTGGAAGGTTGGAAAGGTGAAAAGCAACAGTTTTGCCAGTTGCAGGGTAACACACTGACAAATACTGAGGCACCATGTGCTCCTATGAAGCTACACCTTCCACCTAATCGCAAAGTAACCGCAGACGCGTCCCAGAGCAGGGTTGGACATCACTAATAAAAGAATCTTATATTAAAATTAACGTCTCATCTATCTTTGTCCACTGTTTCATGTGATGCAATTGATAGAAGTGGAATGTACCTACCAAAAATGCTGACCCACAGTCATTTGCCGCTATCGTTGTGCCATCTCATTGGCTCGTTATCCTCAGCGTGTGGCAAATGGCCATCTTCCTCCATTGCATTCACATTTCGAATGAGGAAATCCTCTCTTGCAGTATGCAACTGTCTGGTGACAGTTCTATATCGCCACCAAATGCATGAAAAAACCTGAAATGACTTTTTAGTGTGTTGTAAGTATTTTGTCACACTGGAAATGGCAGCATGGGGTCGATTGTACCGCTCCTGGTTTACAGGGATCGTACTGGCAATGGGGGGAGCATTATAAGGTACCCACCCATTTCCTGTGGAAGCACAAAGAATAGTACTATTAGCCTTTTTAAGAAAAAACATACAAGATGAGAATACAAATACAAGATGAGAATAGTGCTTACCAATTAGTGTCCTGGTCTGGTTGTTCTGCCATTCTGCTCTGCCAAGGTGGAATTGTGTGGGATAAATGAATAGGGGGCTGAACCCAGAATTTGGCACAGATACTCAGGATTGGGCCGCCTGAGAGACACGGCTTGCATGTCAATGCTGTGTTGCTGTTTCCTGCTTCTGTACACCTGTGTGCCTTATTGTCCTCCTGTGCTCTTGTGTCAGGAAATTAAATGAAGATGGTAACGGCGGGGGGGGGGGGGTAGCATATTACATTGGCAGACTGTGTCAAAGACGTTGATGCAGAAGAAATGTACACCACATCACCAGGCACCTTCCGGAAAGATCTGGTTGCCAGGACAGACAAAGCACTTGTCGATTTCGGGAGCAGCGTAAGGAATTTTTGGTGGAATATAATGTTCAGACGCCTCCTGCACATTAACGATGTGTAAAAATTTCCTGTTCGCATTCATTTACTAAAGGAGCAATGACGGCGAGTTCCACCCAGGCACCCAATATTTATACTATTACATAGTGATAAATCATTCAGTGTCGTCACCAATTAACATTTCCGAAATAAATGACAGACCTGCAGTTTGCTGGAACTACCCTTTAATTATTCTCAGAGGTTTATGTATGGGGAAAAACAACGAAAATATACAGTAGCCTTTCAATAGCAAAGTATTCTTTTCGCACAGCCCGACATGCCGTGGATTTGCCAGTGTGTTCTGCATATCCTATATTGTATTAAAAGCCAAAAAATTAAGGGCAATACATAAGTATGTGAGTGTACATTCACGGTGTGTGATGTTTGGGGTGTTTAAAGAAGATACAATGTGATCAACTTCATCGATCCCAGAGGGAAATTTTTGAATAAATCGTGGGCTGGAACGATTAACGATAATGTTCGCGAAGATGCTCGCCGGGGGAAAACATAACGACTAATCGGAGTCTAATCAGCCACTGCCGCTGTAAAGTTTGAGCCCGCTAAACCCGCTCCGGAATGGGTTTGGTTCACAGCAGTAGCTGACGTTCACTCTGACCTCGGTTTTTGGACAGAATTTGCCAAGGTCTGAGCTTCTAATTCGGGATTACTCACTAAAGCCGCTTTTCTGGAATTGTTAGATCTGTTTCTCTGTGAGGGAGGTGGAGAGCGCTCTCTAGCCACTGCGTGACCCGCCGGTGTTCGCTTGCTGTGTGAACCTCCACCTTGCGGCGTTTGCTCTTTAGGAGTTTCTGTGTGTGCGGGTTTGTGGTGTGGGACGCGGAGCACACATCAGTTATTCGAGAAACTTAGAAACTATCAGCGGGTAAATGACATTCAATGTCACGTTTGAGGTTTGGTTTTTGAAGAAACACTTTGTTGCCCATTAGACTAAGAAATATCAGCACACCAATGATAAAATATATAAAAGACATTAAATCGTCTGACCACAGCACGTAGAGGGACTGATTGCTTTGTTTAAAATCCAAAATTATTATTTTTATTAAATACATTTTAAAGCCCTTAAACTAATAATAAACACCATTTTAGCAGACAAAGTCAAACACGTGTCGATTATAAGAATCACAGAGTAATACCAAAAGCATTTAACTTAAGGTTAATTTTCACGATAAAGAGAAACACGGGTCGTCATCTACAACTCCTGTGTTACTCGCGCACCGATACTTACAATGCATTTGTACATATATTCGGAACATGTGACAATATATATATATATAACGTATCTTTAAATAGGAGAAAAATGCACCATTTCACATTGGAAAATCTGGAAGCACTTCATGGATCTGTCCACAACACGAGGCGTTTAAAATGAAATTTATATCACAAAAAGCAGGTATTGCTACATGTTAATCAGCTCTGCCAGTTCCGCTGTCTTTGTTCCATTCTCTCCATTCTCTTTCACATTTTAAGCTGCCATGGCATCGACGGGTGCCTTTTGACTGGATATTTCTTGTTTTCCTTCCCCACTCTGCGTACGGTACCAGTCTCTCCCAGCTCAGTCATTCCTTATGCATATGATTTGTACTGGTACGGTACAGTCCGTTTGTCATTTAAACAGCATGTAAACTGAGTTTTATCGTATTATGTTGCAAGCTGTATTTCACCGCCTCTCCTTAGTCGTCCAATTCATTAATTTAACCAATTCATTAAAACAGCCGTATACGTAATTGTATAAATTCCCTGTTTCAAAATAAAGTTAAAGACAGATAAATAATGCTGTTTTACTTCATATCCATGGATTGAAATGAATTAATTAAATTAATTATTATTATTATTATTTCAAATATAAGTATGCTTCTTTAGTTCATTATGATATTAGGCAGACAGAGGGCGCCAAAGAACAGAATGATTTGGCTGAAGGGGCAACAGCGTCTGCTGAACTCTTCTGTGTTTGACAGAGGCTTGGTGGACCTGTAAGCTATACATCCAGCAACAATGGCTGCTTGTACTTTGCTGCATTAGCAATTATGTTTATCTATCCATTTCAAAGTTAAGTGTTCATCTTTATTAATAACAAATGTGTTAATTGATGTCGGTTTTACAAAATATGATGCTTAATTGTTAAGCTCAAACATCATACTGTGACATTGTCCTATATCTCTGAAACATAAAGAAGGTAATATTTTTCTAACCTCAACACAAGTGTCTTTAAAAAAAGGGGAACAACTTTCACGGTTGGTGCATAATCGCGTGCTTAAATAACATCTAGAGTTAATTTTATACCATAAAAACCCTGGAATCACTTGGGTCTGATGCTGCTGTTGTAAGGGACACACACGAATGTCTTCCCTTTCTAACCTCTGTGACAGTGCCCCCCCCCCGCCCCCCTCGTCATGCATGCTGCTACCCCCCTAGAAAAAAAAAGGTGAAGATCCACAGGTGTCTGTGTGATCTTCGCGCTTCCACCGCACAGAAGCCTCTCCTGATGGTTTTTCCCTCTTCTTGCCTGAATATTTTTGTTCTCATCTCATTATACAGCTCGTCCGCTGACCCTGGACTGTGATGCAGTCTGACGTCCAGATCCCACTCAAGCGCCATGGGTCAACTGTGAAGTGACGGGTGCCTGGGGCGTGCTACTGGAGAAGAGGACCGAGGGCGGTCGGCCAGGGCTGAGACGTGGCAGCGGGTGCCGACGGCATCAGGGAAGGAAGATTCTGGAAGACTGGTCATGTTCGTTGGAGATTATTAATGGCAAACAGAATACTATGTCACTGGGTGCTTCCTCCGCATCATGGAGAAGACGTGCATGCAAACACGTAGATTTTGCCACAGATCGAGCGAGTACCCAGCTTGGCTCAGACGGTCACCTCTGTCCTGCTGTTGCTAAGGAACGCCCTTTGCCCATGGTGATGCATGGGCTGGGGCGACAGGGGCACATGTCTGTAGACTGCCGAGCGGGAGAACATCTCCGGCAGAGTCTCCACGCTGAGCTCACGGCCCCCGGAGTGGGCCAGGCGTCGACCAACAGCCTGCGGTGGGTGGGAATACTGCCGGTGAATGTACACCTTGCCATGATCCCAGGCAGCCAGGTCCAAGTTGGAGAGCAGAGGGTGCGTGGTGGTCTTGGTCAGTTTGGTCCGCGTGGACACGCCCCGGGGCATGGAGAAGCTCATCGGCGTATTGATGTCCGTCACACACAGGTAGGACTTGTCCTTGGGTTGCAGTGGGAGAGGCTGGAACGGGGAGGGTGGAGCCCGGCACTGGGAGAAGTCCATCAAGGGGTAACTTTTATAATACCCTCTGCTGGAGGTATCTGCTAAAAGAGGGAGCAGGATATGGGATGGGGGAAGGGTGAGAGAAGGAGGGGCCGTGAGGTCAATACCACCAGCCCTGCCTGGACATCGCAACCTCATGTTATCCTGTTCATTCCATTCATCAGAGGTCATTGTGTTCCTCAGTCTAGCGCGTCTGGTTCATTGTGACATCTGAGGGGGGGCGGATTGCTTTGTCCATTAGGTTGTTAAATTCTGGGCCGGAAAATGCCTGGTGTCTAAGAAACAGTGTTTCCCAACCCGGTCCTGGGGGGCCCACAGACGGTCCACGTTCTTGCTCCCTCCCTGTTCCCGGTGAGGACTGTCTCGGGTTGGGCAGCACAGCTTCACAAGGTTCTACCCTTGGTGGTTTGTAGTTTTAAACATTCTTTAAGGACACAAATGGTATTTTTCCAGTTCTTTCTCTGGAATCGGCGAGGTACAGATGAGATGCGTGTTTGTGGGGAGAGAAAGGAAGTATTAGCACTCGGGCAGTTGGGCCAACGGCAGCTGATTAATCTCGTGACGGTTCCTTTGGGTCAGAAATGTCACCGTCCGCCTCCAGATCCCTCCATCCCCTCTACGCTGCCCAAGCCTGTGGGTCATTAGGGTCTAATTAAGACAAAATTAGGCCCGGCCTGGTCCAGGACCCCGCTGCTGCATCTGGCAGCGCCTGCGCCGGAATCTCCATCTGCCCCCTTGTAGCCGTCGTGCACCTCCCCCTACTTCTCAAGCTTGCCCTGTCCTTTCGGTGACTTTGTCCACACGCCGAGAGCCTACACCTGCAGTGTTCTTTATTGCCCTCCCAAGGGGAGAGAGAGGGGTTTAATCTGCATCTGAGGGCCAGAAGTATGGTTATATACTGGGGATGATCAGTATGGGTGTGGTCTATACTGGTCTGAGTGAACATGCAAATGATTTGATCGTAAAACTGAGGCCATTGAAAGAAAGAGTTTTGTCACCCATGCAGGGCAATCAAGGGTATAAACAATGAACTGGTATGGCAGAGATTGCCCTGTTTGGGCAATAACTCTGTACAAGACAGGAGTTGTGATCTATTAGGTGTACAGTAGGTGTGTGTAGTTAACTTTGGATCTTCCAGACACACCATGTTAGTGGCTCTGAGACTCTGGCTCCTCACCGGGTGTGGTGAGAATGGGCTCCTGGATGTGATTTTCTCAGGGTCTCTAGGGAGGATTAGCGTGTCTGAGATGGCCGACACCGCGGGTGGCAGCTGACGGCATGGGGAAACTCACCAATGGTCTTGAGCGACGTGTACCTGGCGAGATTAACACCTGGTGCGTGGAGGCTGGCATGGGGGTGGGAGAATGGCGTTGCCGGGCCATATGGGGAGCAGGGGATCTCGTTCAGGTGGTACTGTTCTGGGGGGGGGGGCAGAAATGTGGAGATTCAATGCAGGTCTCAGAAACAGCTATGGCTACATGGCCACCTATAAAAACAGTTCAGTTCAATATATTTTTATATTGCACCTTACATGAATGACACCGTTGTCCCAAGACACTTAACAAGAGTGTATAGCAATATATTATTATTACACAGGTACTGAATGGTTTATGATACAGGTGAAAGGAAGAATGAAAGTGCCAGAAGACATGAGAGGAGAGACACAAAAACTCTGCAGTACGGTGACAAAAACCTCCTGGGGGTCCGAGGTTGACTGGTCACCCAACCTTCCTTCACGCTAACATTATTGACGGCAAAGAAAATAAATTCTCATGCTTCTATAAATGTATATAGCTGTGGTTAAACAGAACAGGAAATACATGATTTCAGTAAAGCTTAAGGGTAGGACAGTTTTGGGGACTGAATGTGAATCTCTGCATATTTTCACAGTGAGGGGTGTCAGGCTTAGTGAAAGGCAGGTGAACAGGCAGATGGAGTGAGAAGCACAGAGCTACACAGGCTGGCGGAGTGAGAGGCACAGAGACACACAGCTGCGAGGAGTGAGAGGCACAGAGACGCACAGACTGGTGGAGTGAGAGTCACAGAGACGCACAGGCAGATGGATTGAGAGGCACAGAGATGGACAGGCATGCAGGGTTGAGAGGCACAGAAAAGTACCAGCAACGAGGAGTGAGAGGCACAGAGACACAGGCACGAAGAGTGAGAGGCACAGAGAAGCACGGGCACAAGGAGTGAGAGGCACAGAGATGCACTGGCAGGTGGAGTGAGAGGCACAGAGAAGCACAGGCACAAGGAGTGAGAGGCACAGAGATGTACAGGCATATGGAATAAGATGCACAGAGAAGCACAGGCACACAGAATGTCCACGTTCCTCTGTGAGGCAAAGAGAGGTGTGGAGTTCGCTCCTGAAGCTTCACACACCCCCATATCTTTAGCAGTAAGATAATAAGCTAATTGCCGAGATGATTAGTTAGATTTCTGTTCAACAGAGAACAGGGTTGTGCAGAGATGTGTGCTTGAAGCCACATTGCTTATTAGATGAGGGGGTCACTCTCATCTGCCTGTACTTGTCTCTCTCTCTCTTTGTGTAGCTGGTGAGGATGCTGAAGGAAATCAGGCCACAGTTTACGTACATGTGGCTGCACATAGTCTGGAAGGAAAAGAAAAATTGCAGTACACGCGCACATACACACACATACACACACACACACACACACACATACACACACGGCTTCCCTCAAGCCACACAATGGCAGCAGGTAGCAGCACCTAGAGTTCAGCCCCATCCATCTCCAGTGATCCATCTCCATTTGTCTGAAGTAAAGGACAGACTGGCTCAATTTACAACCGGCAGGTTCTAAGTTCACATCTTGAGAGAGCATTTATTATTAATTACGCTGGTAATTATCTAGCTGAATACAGTGAAATATCCATCCATCTCACAACCACTTATCCAGTACAGGATCATGGGGAGGGCTTGGAACCATCCCATGCGGCACTGGGCTTGGAACCATCCCATGCGGCACTGGGCTTGGAGCCTATCCCATGCAGCATGGGACACAAGGCAGGGGACACCCTGGCTGAGATGCTAGTGCACTGGAGGGCACACACTGTCATACACTACAGGCCATTTAGAGACGCCGATTTGCCTGGCTGAGTGTCTTTGCATTGCTAATGGGGAATATGAACCACAGGGAGAACATGCAAACTCACACACACTCAGAGTATGGTGAGATGCAAACCCACAATTAGGAACAATACTGTTACCCATTGCACCAGTATGACAGCCCACCAAAGCATCTGTCTTATTCAAATAGGTCAAGTGTAAAGCTGTAAGATCCACTAAGAGTCATATTGGGTCAGCATAGAGTTAAAAAGGGAGAGGGAGGATTCAGACTCAGTTCTTATCTATCCACATCTTTGCAGACATTTTAATCGAAGTTCAATATACCTGTTTCAGGTTTCCATGGTCAGTCATTCTACTGAAGCTGTTCTGGGTGACTATCTTGTTCAGAGACTAGCAGGAACTTGCTGATCTGGGATCAGATGCAAGCTCCTTAACTTCTATACCAGATTGTGTCGCCCACCTATCCAGTTGCACCCTGTCGCTCATTTTACTTCCCTCCCTACATAGCCGGTCTTTCCTAAATCCAGTGCTGTTTTGATTGTTTGGGAGGCTGTAACTTGAGCGGGTTGAGTCGTTCCCATCTCCTGACTCGCCCCTCCCTCAAGGATCTGGGCGGGTAATGAGAGCGGGCCGGAGGTCCTCCAGGCAAAGTGCTGAGACGTCAGGAACGCACGAGCAGCCGGCTGCGCAGGAGGAGCATGGCATGGCGGCCTCTCGCTGCGCATCTTAACTGATTCCCGTACAGTGTGGGGGCGGGATTACTGGGCAGCATGGTGCACCTTTAATTTAATAAACAGAATGCAGGCCGCCTGAGCTTGGACCCCATCTTTGCCATTTTGGTGTCATTGCGCCATCAGGAAACCGACAGTGGCGCTCGTCTGAGATGGTAAACACGGTGTGGCAGCCTATTGGTTTATGAGGCCCCTCTGAGTCTGACAGCCATGGCATCCAAACGCAGCCTCTGAGCTGAACCAGCACAGTGCAGGCCGGCCTATCCCTGCCAAGTGGCAAGCCAGTCTGGGTCACATGTAGGGAACGTCTGGGGGAGACCAGAGGGCACCATGTCCCTACTAACTTTAACTTGAAAGCGAGTGCTGACATAGGGAGGGATACTGTGGCCTGAAGCCAAATTTGGGGAAATGAGCTTGGGAAAAAAAAAACATTCAAAGAAAGGGGAAAACAAATAAGGGAAGGCAAAAGAAGAAAGGGATGAGTGGAGAGAAAGAGAGGGGGGAGATAGAGAGATGAAGAGGTGGTCACCATGGGCCAGAGTCATGTGACTCCCACGCTCGCAAAGACAGCGACCTTCTTAGGTTCGTGACATTTACAGGACGCTAAAGGACGAAAAGTAGTATAGCAAGGCGAGCTGCGGGAGTGTGTGTGTGTTTGTGACTCCCTCCCTCCTCCCCTCACTCTGATTTGAGGACTGAATCATGCTGTCGGTGTCTGCTGGGGACCCTCCCGTACTGAGTTACACGGACGTGAGTAAACGAAATATCTCCCTGTCACTCTCTGCACGCACCAGGTCCAGTTCCGGCTACGGCGCTACATGGGGGTCAGCCTGTGTAATTCAATGTGTTTTTACATGTACATTTCTTCAGTCCAGGCTATACAAAGAGTGCGCAGCCAACGTGAAATGATTCTGAAGTCGCTTTCACCTCAGGTTTTTAATCCTGCCCGACAGGCCCCAACGGGCTGTAATCTCTAAAGGCACGAAAGGGGCACCTGGTTTTAAGAGCTTGTCACAATCCCCAGGAAGAGAATCCTTTATTCAGTGCCAACGGAAATCCACGCACATCCCCCGAACGATGGTACGATTATGCTGCGCCGGCACGCATGCTAATGTCCTCACCAAGGAGTGGCACTTTCCTGCGCGCTTATTCCGTGGAGCACGGAGGGAGACAAGTGAGGGGGTGGGGACAGGTGTCAGGATTTCCCAGCTGTCTGAATTGGAGGTGGGGGGGGGGGGGGGGTAGCAGTGGCAGTATGAAACTCATAAACCCCGTGCTGGCTCTGTCCTGCCCTCGCGTGCAGAGCCGTGGATCCGCGAAGCTTCAGCTTTCAGCTCCCAATGAAGGACGAGCCCCATGCTGCCGTTCAGCCTGCGGGCTCAGTATGGCGGTTGGGGAGTCACTTCAGAGCTGAGGTCCTCTGTGGATATGCAGGGCTGCCCTTCTGGTTTGTGGATTTAAAGTGAAAAAAAGGCAACTAGTCGTTCCATTTCACTTACATATTAGAGTCAAATAACCTGGGCAGACAAGCCTAAGTGTTTAAGAAGGGAAAATGTTCAAGAAGACAGAACCATTCAAAATCAATTAGGAATCTGGGTAACACTTAAGGCCATGATTTTAGCAATTTATAAACACATTCATAACAAATAATAATCTGTTCATAAAGCATTATAAACATGGCTATAAATATTTTTCAAAAGACATAACACATTATAGCCATATTTATTATGTGTTATGAATGCTTTATGAAGCTGTCATCTATAATGCACTATAGATACCTTTATAATGCATTATAATGGTCAGTATAAGCATTAAGGATGCTTTTTACTGCATTGTAAAGGTATCTATAGTGCATTAAAGATGAGAGCTTCACAAGCTGTCATAATGCATAACATATATGGCTCTAATGTGCTTTTTATAAAATCATTTTATAAGTATTTATAGCCATGTTTATAGTGCTTTATGAATGCATTATTATTTGTTATGAATGTGTTTATAAATTACTAAAAACATTAAGTAAAGGCCTTAAGTGTTACCGGAATCTGCGGCTACCTGTATGCTAAACAAAGCATTTAATCATAGTAGGCTCATTGTCTTAGGATGCCTCCTTTTTGCTCCTTATTAACTGCATTCTGTTATTCCACACACCGCCATGTTTTGGGGGGGTGCTCCTCTTCCTGCAGCCACAAAGCCCCTCCCGCCAGGCACGGGCTGAGCTGTCCGCAGTGCTGAACGCACCCTGTCACGACCCATATTTGAATAACATGACATTCAAAGTGAACACAGACCCCCAATAGCTCCTCTGCTGGCAGAGAGGTCCTGCCTACTCAACCGTCAAAGAAGAGTACTGCGTGTATACCTCTGCTTATAAGTGTCTCTTTAGTCGCACACAGAGAAACACACGCAAGCACACACCTAGTGAATGTAAAGTGAGGTGAATGTGAAGTGAATGTGAATGTAAAGTGAAGTGAATGTGAAGTGAATGTGAATGTAAAGTGAAGTGAATGTGAAGTGAAATGAATGTGAAGTCGAGTGAATGTGGAGTGAATGTGAAATAAAGGGAATGTAAATGTAAAGTGGAATGAATTTGAAGTAAATGCATATGTTAAGTGAGGTTGAATGAACTTTATTGACATGCAGTGCATGTACTAATACACTACACAGTGAATGAAATCAGATTGCACCTGGACCATAGTGCAACATAAAAGCTAGACAGACTGTACACAAGGCAGGCTGTGCATAAGGCTGACTGTACATGAGGCTGACTGTACACGAAGCAGACGGGACACGTGGCTGACTATTCATGAGGCTGACTGTACATGAGGCTGACGTTACCCAAGGCAGACTGTACATGAGGCAGACTGTACACGAACTAGACTGTACAAGAACCAGACTGTACACGAGGCAGAATACACGTGGCTGACTTTTCATGAGGCAGACTTTATGTGAAGCAGACTGCATAAGGCAGACTGTACAGGAGGCTGACTGTACATGAGGCTGACGGTACACAAGGCAGACTGTACATGAGGCAGACTGTACACAAACTAGACTGTACACGAACCAGACTGTACACAAGGCAGAATACACGTGGCTGACTGTTCATGAGGCTGACTGTTCATGAGGCAGACTGTACACAAGGCAGACTGTACACAAGGCAGACTGTATACGAGGCAGTCTGTACATGAGGCAGAATACACGTGGCTGACTGTTCATGAGGCAGACTGTACACAAGGCAGACTGTACACGAGGCAGACTGTACATGAGGCAGACTGTACGTGAGGCCGACTACATGAGGCAGACTGTACGTGAGGCCGACTACATGAGGCAGACTGTACGTGAGGCCGACTACATGTGGCAGACTGTACACAAAACCACGAATAGTGCAATAATAAGTGACCTGATGAGGAATTATTAAATACCCACAATATAAATATAAATAAATGAGATGCAAGCAGAAACTGTCACAGGTAGCGGAGTATGAAATAAACACGTAAGCATGGGGTGCAGTAAAGTGCACAGTGTAAATGGGGGTATTTATTAAGTTAGGGTAGGCTGAGGGGGGGGGGGCAGCAGGTGTTGAGGATGGCCCTGGTGGCCTGAGGGAGGAAGCTGCTGTAGATTCAGGTGGCGCTGGTCCAGCTACCGCGGTAACTTATGCCAGATGGATGGGGAGCAGAGAGTCCAGGAGAAGCAGGGTTCCTCCAGAGTACGGGAGGATGCAGTGTTCGTGGCTGGAGTCCCAGATGGAGGCAAGAGAGACCCCAATGTTGCTTTTTGCGGCTTTTAATATCCACTGTGGGAACTTGTGGTCTAAGGCGGCCACTCGGGACACTCTCTGTGGTGTCCCCATAGAAGGCGGTGAGGATGGGCTAAAGAAGGTCTGCTATCCTCAATCAAACACTACATCGCAGACATGTGCTGTGATCAAGCACTCCCACGGCCTTTCACACACTCTACGACTTCCCGCAAATCAGAGCCCTTCCTAGGAGAGACCATAACCCTCCCCTGAACCAGGGGTCTACCGCAGGTGCATCTTCTCAACGTAAGCGGCCGGAGCAGTGGGTGTGCTTCTAGACTGCTTCGTTTTGTGTGATTTCACTTTCTCGACCAAATGAAAGGAAAAATAATTGGTGTAGAGAGATAACCAATCAGACTGCACAGGAGGTAAGTCCAAGCAACTAGAGGAGGCGGAGCCAACCAACCAGGTGTCTTGGTCCTGCCTCTTCTAGTCGCTTGGACCCACCACCGCTACAATCTGATTGGCTATCTCTCTGAACCAATCATTTTTCCTTCTGCCCTCAGAACATTTTTGTGTAAGTAAAACTGCCACGAGACTTTGCCTTCCTGTTTCGAGACTGAGGCAGGGAGATCTTAAATCTCAGCTGTCATCAACAACATGAGACCATGACATAGTCATGGGGTGCGGTGCGGTCAATGACAAGGCCGATTGGGAAATCATTTTGGACAGCTGGTGCTCATTTATGATTTAAAAGAGGTTAAGGCGATAAACCCTGATAAACAGTGATAAATTTAAATACCCGCAACACAGCACGACATCCCGATCGATAGCAATATAGCTCTATCATGAATCACGTCTGTGCCCTGTAAGCGAATAGAGGTTCTCGGCTGATTCTGCAGGCAAAGGGGCGTATAAGGGCATAAAAGGGGCCCCTGAGGGCTCATAAAATCACCCGGACTTACGATCATAAGAGGCCCTGATGGGAGGTCAGCCAAGTTCAGAGGAAAGGAAATAATCGGGCTGGGGGTCAGGTGGGGGGCAGGATGGAGTCGGTTAGATTTGGAGGAGAGGAAGGAGGGTCAAGACTGAGAAGAGAAAGTGAGAGACAGCTGAGTGGTTGAGAGAAAGATAGAGAGACTGAGAGAGAGATAGAGATGGTGAGAAAGAGAACAAGGCTGAGAGATGGTGAGAGAGAGAGGCTGAGAGAGATAAAGAGACAGAGATGGTGAGAAAGAGAACAAGGCTGAGAGAGAGAGGCTTATAGAGATAGAGAGATGGTGAGAGAGAGAGAGGCTGAGAGAGCCATCTGCACACAAATGGCATGCAGCTAATCGATGGGCGGGTCTCCAACTGGAGCCCCAATGGCTGCATCGTAATTAAGCTGAAATTGCCCGTGTGCATTGAGCAGCACGTGCAACGGGACTGCGGTGGAGGGGACACGAAGGGGGGGGGGGGGGGGCACATCTCACAGGGAGTCGGAAGCTGTATTGTCTCACTCATGAAAAAGTGGTCTGAATGAGCTGAACTGCCTGACATGGGGGGGGGGAGTGTAACACCAGGCTTCACATATAAAGTCACACATAATCTTACATTTCCAGAATGCACCACTACTGTATTACTGGTAAATGCTCTGGATTATTATATTAAGTACTACTGACACAATAAGTACTAATAATTGACACTGGTCTGTATATTTACATTTCATTTATTTAGCAGACGCTTTTATCCAAAGTGATGTAATGTAACATTATGTAATGACATAATGCAAAGTAGATTTTGAGAGAGCAGGGGCAGCCAGTCCCTGGGGCAATTGGGGGTCAGGGGCCTCACTCAGGGGCCCGAAAGTGACATCACGATACTGACCTTGAATTTGAACCAGCGGCTTTCCAATTACAGACACAGTGTCCTAAGCACCTGAGCCACACCGCGGCCCTGGAGTAAGCGAAGTGTAGTGGAGTAAGGCAGTAAGAGCAATTCGACAAATGCATGCTGGGAACTGGAGTCCGTATTGGCTTGGGGATGGTTGGCGAGAACCCGAGTCGGCGTCTGTGTATCTGGGATGTCCTCCATTTTCCGGAACTTACCACTCCTGCTGCGCCGCATGCGGCCGGGCATCCCGTTGGCGCCCAGGTGTGGTGTCCCATCCATGATGCTCACCTCCCCACTGGGCTGCTTCAGCAGCTCCGTCAATGTCCTGCTGGAGGTGGAGGAAGAGGTGTGTCAGCAGCAACCTCACACACTGAAGGACGTGCCCGTGTGCCCCCCCCCTCACCCCCCGCAGGATTCCGCAGTGAGAGAGGAGTGATGTCGTTTGACACCCCTGTAGAGCTCCTAACCGAACAGTCAGCAGATATTTAGCTAAAAGGAAGCGGTACAAACAGGCTGCATGGGGCTTGGGGCACGCTGTAGGCACTCCTGGCACAATGACAGGTCCAAAGTTCCATAGACATTCTGAGTAATGGAATCTACCCCAGGGAATTCTGGGAAGTGGGGATGGAGGTAGGGCCATGGAGTGGCAGGTAGCAGGAGAACATATCCACGGTGTGCTTTTTCAGGGGGTGGGCAGAGTGAAGTAGGTGCTCTGAGGTCAGGGTTCCAAAACTTTTGATGTCCAAGGTTCGGTTTACATCATACTAAACTTTCACTGGCCAGTAAAACAGCTGGGGGGGGCAGTGGTTCAATTGCAGATTTCATAACTGTATGTTTATGGTTTTTTTCCTGGTGCTAACAGATTGTGTGAACGTGAGCGTTCATGAAAAATTGAAAGAAAATAGTTTATATTTAGAGATTAATAAACCCCTCCGGAAACCCCCAGCTGTCCACATTCCTGGAATACTGGTCACGGACCAGCACTGGCCTGGGTTAGGAAGCCCTACACTAGCGCACGGCCACACGGTCTGGTCGCGTCTGGGAAAATGGAAACGGCTAAACTTATTAAATCTGGCTCGCTGATTGACCCACTATTTTTACTGGTGCACGAAATTTCTGCACAACATCAGCCGATATGTGGTCAGTAAAAGGGGTAAATCCCCCACACTAGGGTGCCGGGGTAAAGATACACGGCTGCACAAAATTCTGACATATTTAGAATGTGTTGGTTTGTAGGGAATTTCTCCTATGTCTAATTTTGTTTGTAAATTCATACTTTCCGCCTAATTTTTGTTGAGAAAGATAAGGAATGATAAACCTGCAGAAATGTGGAGTACTGTTTTGTTTTTCCTTAGCGTGGACGATGTTGGGTCGCTTCTTATTCCCTCGGCCCCAGGCCAGGGAATGACCGAGGCCAGTCTGGTTTCCTCCGGCAGTGGAAAGATGCCGGAGACCCAGGGTATTCTGGGAAATCAGCGCTAGCTGAAGGCTTTGCTTGGGCGACACGTTCCCTCACAGATACACACACAGGTGCCGGCAGGATGTTATGGGTGTCTCCACTGCTCGCCTGTGTTCAGCTGCTCACGTGTCAATTTGTTTTCAGTCTAATCTCGGAAAATGTGACTCACGGGTCAAAAGAAAAATTACTAATGAATGAAATAGAGTCGTAAATTATCATAATCTGCAGAACTGCATCAGCAGAAAATGGCACGGCTGGAAAATCGGCAGCGTAGGCAACAGGAGAGCAACATGCATGGGCGAGAAGCTTTAATTAACAGATGCATTATGGGATATTATGTAGCCCGTCCCCCGTCCCGCTCTGCATCAGCATGTATTGTTTACATTTTGTGCATCCTTCGCAGTCCTTCTCTCGGAAAACCATCCCAGGAATTTCTGGAACATTGCCACATGTCTCCGGAGTCACGGAGAGTGACAGGATCCACCATGAGACAACTGACCCGTGACTCCGCCCATTTGAGGCTCTACCTCTTCGAAATACATGGAAGGGAGTTCCTGGGGGGGTGGGGGGCGGCAGTACAAATGGAAATGTCACCTCCTGATGTGAGTTTGAGTCCCAGGAGAGATTTCTAGTAGGCTTGCAGAAACCAAGTTACTCCAGTACAAGACCCCGCAAAAATTATGCGAATATGATATCAGCTATGTGATGAAATGGGAATTATACAGCTAGACGAGACTTAAAGGCTTCCCTGCTAACCAAGGCCGATCCACAGCCCCCCCCACCAATCCTGCCCTGAGTGGAGCATTCCCTCTCACCACCCTCGCCCACACCGCCGCCATCCCCCAGCAGACCGGCCTATCGCACCCCGTTTGCCGGAGGCATGGGCACCGTGCCTGGAAAACAGGGGAATTCTAACCGGAAGAAGAAGGTATTTCTCTCCATGTCAGAGCAGAATAAAAGGTAATAATCCCCTGGTCTCTGTCATGCGATCTCATCGGCTCGGTGCGCTGTCCTGCCCGGGAGTGGTAATTGTTTTCCATGCCATACATTTGATATTTATTCTTTTTCACCAGGTTGACAGTTCTGTCCTGCTGCTTTTCTTGGTCTGTTTTTCCACACAAGCACATCTGCTCTAGTCCCATTATACACCAGGCACCACCAGTATCCCCCCCACTAAGAATGGCACTTTCTATGCTCAGATCCACCCCCAGCTGTTATCCATGTGCTATGGGGGCTTAAACCCACCCTAGAAAGCGGGTGTCTGCACAAACAGTGATGTGGCAGCGAAGAGAGAATCTCCCCACTCGACACAGTCTGAGCACCTCCTCCTATCAGTGCCCATGCTGCTCTGCGGCGCCTCCCAGCCTGTCACACCTCATGTGACACAGCCCTCGTCAGTCACCTGCCATCTCTCCCCGAGGCTCAACCCTCCTTATCACCCTCACAGCTCTGTGGTTGCTCTTTAAAACTAATCCAGACCTTTTCCTGCTCGGAAATGATAAAAAAAGAAACATCCATTCTCTTACAGAGTAGGTACCACTGCAGCTTGCATGGAGTCTCCATGTTCTCAGGTGTTTGCATTGGTTTCCTCGAGGTACTTCCTTCCAAAAACCAAAGAAAGCTGAACTGGTGTCTCTAAATTGTCTTTATTTGTGAGTATGGGCTCTGAGATGGACTTGCATCCCATCTGGTATACCTTATACCGTCTTGGATAGGCTTACTGCAGTCCTGTACTGGATGGATGGATGGATGGATGGATGGATGGGTGATTCTCTGATTAATATTCCATTGAGCCTAACATGTTACAGATGTTCATGTTAAAATAAATCCTCCATTTTATCTGTCACAAAACCCACTGGATGTCTGGTCTAAACCTTGAAAACAGCCTGTATTGTCTTCTATGACTGTAAATGGAAATATGGCATTCTGATGAGATATTTAAAATATTTGTTGAATTATATTAACTGTAATGAAATAAGGTCTAGCAACATTAGTTTTCAATAAATATGATTTTCTGAAGTAATACAGCTGGGTAATTTAATATGACACACATCTCTGTTCAGCATTAATTACAGGAACATGAAGGAAGGCTTTGCTTCTCCTGGGCTGTCAGGTTACATTGTCACCTGCACTGCCACTAGCTTTGGAGAGATGGTCATGTGATAAGAAGGGGCATTCCAGCCTCTGTGCTCATTGTACATCCTAAGAGGTATTTCATTGGCTGATCACAGTCTTAATTGAGACCAGCCCCGCTCCCTTGTAGATCAGGTGATCTGTTGACCTGGATAATGTCCCGATAATTATATTTGGGGTCAGTGGGTCACAAATAACTCTTTCTGCTGGCTTTTAACATCAGTCACATGCACAGAGGACAACTAATCTCTCCTTTGAAGTAAAAGCTCAGGATAATCCTAACAGTGACTTTCTTTACCTTTCAGCCTGATACCCAGGTTCTCATGATACGATAACGCATGTTCAATCCATCCCTTTGATCCCAATTTACAGGCTCTCAGAAGCAACAAATTCAAGAGGTCTGTGTGTTTACTGTGAAGAGGACTTCTCATTTCCTTTTGGGGAATCATAAAATTTGTCCGTCCATCCATCCATCCATCCATCCATCCATCACAAACCATGGTCTTCAGTATTACATGATGATCCACAAATATGAAATTTTTTTTTGTCTGTTTTGCAGACACTATCGTCAGTGTAGAGTATTTTTATTTCACTTTTCAGATTTTAAAGTGCTTTGTTTAAAAATAGATAAGATAAAAATAAGATTAAAAAAAATAAGATGGAACAATAGGTATTTCTGCACCGTCTTTGCAGCCTCAGATGCAGCGTCGGCCCGAATCTTTGGTGCTGAAGGCCAGGAGGGTGCAAAGCAGCCGGCGGGTGATAAGCTAATGAACCTGAGATGCAAGCTCGCCCCCGCCCTGGGTGACGCAGGAGCCGAGACGCCCTGGACACGGGGGATTGCCCATCTGTCCACCTTCACCGCGGGTAGATCTGTGCACTCGGTCACTTCGGGTCACATCATGTGATGTTTGTCCAAAGCGACTCACTTTCATTAGATGCCGTGAGTTTGGGAAGTTTCTGCAGCACATTCGGTTATCATCAGAGGTGGCGATTTCAGGTCCAGAAAGTAAAAATCCAGACCAGGATTTTGTTTCAACCAACCAGCTGAGCGTAAAG
>JAODLD010000101.1:6595426-6606064 GCA_026781065.1 Mormyrops boulengeri
AACCCAGCCTACATCCTGACAGGCCACGCCCACCTCTGTAGCCCAGCCCACATTGTGACAGGCCACACCCACCCCTGTGGCCCAGCCTACATCCTGACAGGCCACGCCCACCCCTGTGGCCCAACCCAGCCTACATCCTGACAGGTCACGCCCACCCCTGTGGCCTAACCCAGCCTACATCCTCACCCCTGTGGCCCAACCCAGCCTACATCCTGACAGGCCACACCCACCCCTGTGGCCCAACCCAGCCTACATCCTGACAGACCATGCCCACCCCTGTGGCCCAGCCCAGTCTTCATCCTGCCCACCCAGCCCATATCCTGACAGGCCATATTAGCTATACATGGATTAACTGCAACCACAGTGGACGTGATTTGGTATTAGCTATATGTGAATTAACTGCAGCCACAGTGGATGCGGTTTGGCATTAGCTATATGTGGATTAACTGCAGCCACAGTGGATGCGGTTTGGCATTAGCTATACGTGGATTAACTGCAGCCCCAGTGGAAGTAATTTTGTGTTAGCTATATGTGGATTAACTGCAGCCACAGTGGATGTGGTTTGGCATCAGCTATACGTGGATTAACTGCAGCCCCAGTGGACGTGATTTTGTGTTAGCTCTATGTGGATTAACTGCAGCCACAGTGGATGTGGTTTGGCATTAGCTATACGTGGATTAACTGCAGCCCCAGTGGACGTGATTTTGTGTTAGCTCTATGTGGATTAACTGCAGCCCCAGTGGACGTGATTTTGTGTTAGCTATATGTGGATTAACTGCAGCCACAGTGGACGTGATTTTGTGTTAGCTATATGTGGATTAACTGCAGCCACAGAGGGCATGACTTAGCATTAGATTTAGGTATATCAGCTACAGCCATGGTGGATATAGTCCACCTTCAAGTGATATATGTATGTTCAGCCAGATTTCACATCTTTGTCAGAATCACCATAGCAGAAACCTTTCATTAGCTCAGTGAAGAGATTATCATTTGGCACTACAGTAGCTAAATGAATCGAGCGCACACGCGTCCAACCCTGCAGAAAGTGCGAAGGAAAGGTGAAAGCCAGGACAACTCCTGCAGCTTATCTCAACACCCCCCAACCCCCAACCCAGCTCCAGGGCATGGAAGTAGTTAAGATCAAGAATGATTTATTTAACATATTCCCCCCAAAGCAGAGTATTCATGCTGCAGTATGTCTTTATTATTTTAATTATGCAAAGCTGTGATTAATATTAATGAGCAGGGGTGGGGATATGCATAAATAAATGAGCTGCAGACAGCGAAAACTCAATGTCCCGTAGGTCCTCCTCTTACGCTGCCCTGACAGGTGCCAGCTGATGCAGTGTCAGACCCAGGGTGTCGATCCCGGCACAGTGTCAACATGCCACCTTTTTATCGCCGACTTGACTTAGGGGAGCTAAGTAGCATTAGCAGATGTGCTAATGATCTGATTAGTGAGTGGCGTGGCCCTCACTCGCAGAGTCTTGCCGGAGCGCCGGGCCTGATGATCCAGCACGTAATCCCAAACAAGGCGGCAATCTCGCGGGCACCGCTAATCTTGAGTGAAGTTTTAATCTTGCCACGCGTTGCAGGGAGCGTAAATCTAGCAAAAGTGTTGCTTGGAGTTCGATATTATGTGAATATAAATATGGAGATGTTGTGCTTTTTCTGTTAGAGGATATTACTTATTGCTTTACCCCTGTGTGGTCAGATTCAAACATGCGACGGTGTTCATTGCGGTGCTGGTTTAAATCCTGTCCTTGCTTCGTGTGCATGCAGTCTGCGTGCACTTCCTGGTATTCCAATTTTCTGCAATTGTCTAATAACGTGATCAAGCAAATTTCATTCACCTTCCAACCACTTATGCTGACCTGGGTGACAATGGGGTCCTGAAGATTATGCCTGGCACAAGGCACGGAGCATCAGTCCATCAAAGGCCACACACTCACACACATGCACACCTCACTATCAGCAATTTAGAGACACCAATTTGCCTAACCACACATTTCTGGACTGTGGGAGGAAATCAAAGAATCAAGAGGAATCCCGCACTGCAGTGGGAGAAGATGCACAATCCACACTTAGACAGTAGAGGTGAGATTGAAACCTTCAATCCGGGAAGTGTGAAGTAGCACTAGTGTGCACAGAGCTAAGGTGCTGCCTTGTCACGCAAACTGATGTCTCCAAATCGCCTGTGATGGATTGTCATCCTGCCCAGGGTGTCCCCTGCCTTGTGCCCCGTGTGTCCTGCGATAGGCTTGGAGCTCGCTGCGTCCTCCTGTCCTGAATAAAAGCTGAGAAAGATGGATGGATGCATAGATGAAGGTGAGACGCATGAATAACTGACCTGAATATTTTTAGGGTTATTGTGACTGTTTGGTGTGTTCAGTAGTATTTATACAGGTGAAGCAAGCTATGGTCCCCCCGAATATGTTCTGTGTGGACATGTTGTGGGGGTTCAGAGGAGCAGCAGATTCTGGTTTGATTACAGAGAAGCGAAGGAGAAGGTTTTCTGGGCTACACCCCCAAAAGCAGAGATCCTGAAGGCAGCCAGGGTGCAGACCATGCTTACAGGTTTCCGTAGGCAGGGGTTCGCTGGAGGGGCATGGATACCCTGGCGGATTCGGGGGCCCAAAATGCAAAAAATAATAATGGATATATTTACAACTCTACAAATTTAACCATGGAACCCCCCATGGGTGGAAGGAGAAAAGAGAGGAACAGGAGAAGGCAGAAGAGGAGCAACTGGAGTTTGTGGCAGGGAGGGCGTGGCAGGGAGGGTGTGAAAGGGAGGCGTGGCAGGGAGGGCGTGAAAAGGAAGGGTGTGAAAGGGAGGGCGTGAAAGGGAGGGCGTGGCAGGGAGGGCGTGAATGGGAGGGCGTGGCAGGGAGGGCGTGAAAGGGAGGGCGTGGCAGCGGCGATGCTGGAAGAAAGTGAGCTTCAGAGTCGCGAGCAAAACGGACAGAAGCGTGATAGCAGCTGCCATCAAAAGGCTTCAGATCAAGCATCTCACTGTCTCAGGATCTCAGGATCAGGGAGTTACTGCGTTTTGAGGACTTACACCCACCTAACCATTAGCCCTGCAAATAGCAGGCAGGAGTTCATTTTCTCAGCTCGCTCGCAGATACGCCCCAGCAATTACACATAGTTCTGATCAAACATTTGCATTGCAAAAAATTTATCATTTTAATTTAAATTTATCAAAGTATCATTTTCTTATATTTAGACAAAATTGTAATTTCATTAATAAACTAACAACACATCGTATGAATAAGATTTATTTGCTTGCGTTTAGGCATATTGTCTTATTTTATAGTCTTATTTAAGTATAATTTTCTTACTGCACTGGCAGATAATTTTGCTAGTTTTAGGACGTCTTCTCTCAAAAGAGAAACGGAACAGAAATGCCATTTTTTGCAGTGCCAGGCTTTGGAATTTATGCAGCTTAAACCCCTCAGTCGGTCCCCTAAGTCTGATCGTAGTAATCCTGAGCTAATTTGCCTTGCCTCGTTATCAGATTCACCACAGCTTTCCGGATGCTGCTATCACAACCCTGGAGAGCTGAGCCTTTTGTCTCCTGGTTCTGGTTGTAAAATAGAAGCGTGACTGTAGTTTGACTGCACTTAATTCATGTCAGACATTTACCCGTCTTTGCCAAATACCCAGATTGCAGGTGGGCTTGAGATCACAGCTTCTCCTTCATCACACAGAAGCAGGAACAGAAGCTAGCAATGTGTCCTTGAATGGTTATGGATGGTGATTTGCCTCAGTACCTTTTCGACTAAGCGAGTGTAACTATCTTTTTTCAATCTATTTCCTTGCAAAGTAATTTTAAGTCGATTTGGTAAGATTGTTATGAACATATATAAATATCTTTTCAGAATAATGATTCAATGGTTTGCTTATGTGTCAGTTAACATACATGTAACATGTTTCTTAAGACTTTTATTAGATAGTTTTTAACTTCAAAGAAGGTAGAGTGAATATACGTACATCTGAAAATCCACTCAGGAAACACTAAAATAAATTGATGGAAGCAATAAAGACTATTGATAAAAATCCATGAATAAATGAATGCATTAGGAGAATAGTTGTGTATTTTATGTCACATATTTATACTAAATCATTTTTATGTACTCAAACACCTACTCATTCTAAACATTAGTCATTAGCTTCAAACTAGTTCTGATTGGATGACGAGGTGCTGACTCGTTTTGGTAGCCCTCCAATCACACAGCAGAAAGAAAACAAGCGGCAACAGTCTGCGAAGTGTGTTGTAATTAACACTCAAGTATTAATGACTGAGTTTTTCACACCGCACCATAGGGAGAGAGGTATTCGCATCTTGCATCTTTTCAGACCAAATAGCAAGGCAGTGATGTGCTGAAGATTCTCATGTTGTTCAGCCATATTTCACCGCCTCCCACCATAATGACATCACTGAGGTTAAAAGGCTCTTTTAAATCAGAGTAAAACCCTCGCACGGCTTTCTTCTTCGGCTCTGCAGCCTCCCTACCCTCGGCAACCTAATCCTTAATCCACATTTCACACATCTCTGCACTTTCGCACGTATTTCCCGCTCAGAGTTGTTGTGCCATATGAATTGTTTCTTCTCAGCTCCTAAGTGGCTCTCACTCCGCCGTGGGCGATCCCCCATGATCCTCAGCTCTTCATGACTACAGTGAATATAACACCCTTGTGCCCCCCCCTCCCCCCCGACTCCCCAATGGTGTCCTGGCCCCATTCCCTCTCACCTGGAGCTGGTGATGTCATTCTGCCGGTTGTTCCTCTTCTCCAGACCCAGCCTGGTGAAAATGCCCACCAGCACCATCACCGCCACCACACCGCAGATGATGTACACGATCATGTGGGTCTTGTCACGGTCGTGCCCATCCTGCGATATGGGTATGGTCGCCGCCGGCCTACCGGTATTGGCCCAGATGGGAGTGTCATAATTGGAGCAGGACGTCTGGTCCAACCGGTGTGGCTTGAACTGGCAGCAGAAGCGGTAGAAGCAGGTGCCGCAGCAGTATATGTAGATGCCGGCACTGCAGTTGAAGGGCGGGTCCCACTGACCCATGACATCATAATAGCCCCGGCATCTCTTTCCAGAGGGCGGAACCATGTCCTCCTCCGGCTCCCCTCCAGGTGTCGATAGGGTGACGTCCAGGGGCATAGAGGGCTCTGCCGTCTGATTGGCTGCCAGGGATTCCGCATCTGGCAGTTTGTCAGTCTGGGCCAATGAGAGGCCGCCTAGCATCAGGGCAAGGAGCAGAAACGATGGAAGGTCCTGTGCAGTCATGCCAACCCCAGTGACAGCAGTACACCAGCACCAGGTCAGGGCTTTTCTCCAGCAATGGGCCAGAAAAAAAAAAACCTTTTTCCTCAAAAACAAACACCCAACTGTACAAGAAACAGCAGAAAATGGACAATAACAAATGTGGGATTTACACTCCAGAAATTAAACGCTTAATTAATCTAAGTCAATTATCCAGATGAGCTATAGAGCATTCACGCTAACAACTCCATGTGGAACATCTGCGTAACAGCGCTGTCAGTCTGCTGCCTCTCTGCTTGGGAGTTTAAACCAACTACTGTCTGCCAGCGATGATCCCTAATGAGTTGCCACCTTTTTCTTTAAGATATATCATTCCCAGGAGGGCCCCCCCAAGCTTCAACAAGCACCCCCTGGGCTTATAACTAATTTTGTTGTTTTTCTCCTTTCTTTTTTATTTTTTCCCCAAACAGTTTAACACATGCTTGGGATTTTTTTTTTATTCTCGCTCTACTCTGACTGTTTGCCCTTTCATTCCCCTGGAAACCA
Source organism: Mormyrops boulengeri (assembly GCA_026781065.1). NCBI lineage: Eukaryota > Metazoa > Chordata > Actinopteri > Osteoglossiformes > Mormyridae > Mormyrops > Mormyrops boulengeri. The sequence goes on from JAODLD010000101.1 coordinate 6,601,254, forward strand.
GTTTGGTACCACAGAGAGTTTTCTTGTTGCTTTCCTGGCTGTGATTTCGAAGCTGGCAGCACTTCTGAAAGGATAAAAATTCGAAATCTCATGAGGAGGGAAAATCCAGTGATGGTCTGTTATGTCAGCCCTTAATCTCAGCACCGGAGACTGACCGAGCCAAAACAGAGAGCAACAGTTCGATGTCCAGAATGCAACGTCCTGCTTATGTCTCTCTCCGTCTTTTCCTGAAGCAGGACATCATATTTTGCTTTGCAGAGATATTTAATGAGTTTTGGTGGAAAGAGAAATGCCTTCTATTTCAAAAGAGATGCAAGGAGAAATAAATAAATCCCTGTTAGTTGAACAGCGATCAGTTACAGAATTTAAATAACCACTTTAAAAATATTTAACCTAGAAAATCTTTTTCAGAAGATGTAGCTGACAAAAATATTTGAACGCAGCATGTTACGGAAATTAAACCAAGCTTCTTTTCGATGAATATTTTCGTTGTATAGCTTTAGGTGTTTCGCCTGCAGAATTTCTATTTATATGTGTGTGAGAATCTGTGTTGTTTTCTACGTGTTAGAAATTAATTTTCCCCTGTTTCCCTGGCTGAGATTTCCTCCCCTCTCTCTCTTTCTCTCTCACTCTCTCAGCCCTCTCCCACCTTACCTCTCTGTCAGTCCTGGTTCACTCCCCTGCACACCGATTAAAAACAGTTATTCCGAAACGTGCCTGCAGCCCCGTGTCCACCACAGGCTAAGCTCCTCTTCCTGCACCAAAAAAAAGACCAAAAAGAGACCCAGGGTATTCCTGCATTGATTTTAAGATGCATCCATAACCGGTCAATAGCCAATGCGACTGATGTCTTATCGTGGTCTGTGTTGTTTCTAAGGTCCATTGGCGCCAAACATCATCTTCTGCTGTAGGATCAAACACCAAAATAGTGGAATGAAGCAACTTGCTCAACAGTCTTGTAGGAGGACCTTGAGGTGTTTCTGCCAAGTTCGTTCCAAGCCACAGAGGGACCTGCTAATGTAACACTACCTCAGATTACTGCCAGCCAGTGCACACTTGCTGTATGCAGCACACGTGAATGTAATATGTATTTCTGCTCTGGTCTTTCTCTTCCTAAGGTTTCTCTTCTGAAACCTCCTAAAAATGAGTGACTTTCTTTTTCTTTCCCTCATGTGGCTTCCTCTCCAGCCTCCTGAAGCTGCATTACTGTAAACAGGCAAGACCAATCGCTAATGTTCCATACAGACTCTCTCTCGCTCTCGCTCTCTCTCTCTCTCTCTCTCTCTCAATCTCCCTCTCTCTCTCTCTCCATCTCTCCCATGAACGAATGAGCGCACCTCCATCGCGGGCACATTCTTTTTCTGTCACCGATACCCCCCCCATATTCTACCCCACATTTCTTTAAATCTCTGCTCTGATTTATGGCTTTTCTGTCTGTCCCTTGGTCCTCCACCACCTTCCCCCCTCCACATCTATGACCTCTAGTCTAGCTTTATATTTTTCTACCCTTCTCCAGGTACCCATCTTGCTTTCACTCTTTTTTTCCCTCCTTTTCCCTCTTTTTTTTTCCCCCCTCTCAGCCTCGGAGCTCCTTCAGTGTGACAGATGACCTCAGAGCCGCTGACCACAGAGGGCGCTCTCGCATCCAAATGAGGCGCCCCTCCACCAGTCGCCGTGAAAACGGTCTTGCTTTGCAGGACCGAGTTGTGAGACTGGGGACTGCGGAGTGATGCTAGCGGAGACAGAGGGCAGTCTCACAGAAGGGATTGCGTCTGCTGAAACCAATACGGCCACTACCTTAAATGGGACAGTGGCAGTGAGCGTGGGGTGGGGGGGGGAGTAGGGCCACACAGGGGAGCGAGAGGAGGGGGACGGAGGAAGAGTGAGAGCTGTTTGTGGGAGAGGAAGGAGAAAGAGAGTGGTAGAACAGAGGGGTTGGTGAAGGTGTTGGAGCCAAGGAGATTGGTACAGGTGGAGGTATCAGGTACTAGAAAGCAGGTAGAGGTGGAGGTATAGGAGAAACATGGAGGTGATGGAGGGAAGGAGGCTGTTGGAGGTGGAGGTGTTGGGGAAACTTGGGGGTGATGGAGGGAAGGAGGCCGAAGGGGGTGGAAGCGTTGGGGAAATGTGAGGGTGATGGAGGGAAGGAGGCTGATGGGGTGGAGGTGTTGGGGAAACGTGGGGGTGGTGGAGGGAATGAGGAAGGTGTAGGTGGTGGTGTTGGGGAAATGTGGGGGTGATGGAGGGAAGGAGGCTGATGTAAGTGGAGGTGTTGGGGAAATGTGAAGGTGATGGAGGGAAGGAGGTCGATGGAGGTGCTGGGGAAAGGTGAGGATAATGGAGGGAAAGAGGCCGATGGAGGTGGAGGTTTTGGGGAAATGGGGTGATGGAGGGAAGGAGGCCAGAAGGGAGGTTTGTGTAGAGGAGCAAACACATGCAGAGTACGATCAAGGGAATAGGGGAGATAGATAAAGATACCGTCAGTTAAAAGCCCTGTTTGAGCATTTACTGGTAAAGCAAGCACTGTCGGGCCCCAGATTATGGGACGGCTGTGTCCTTTCGTCAGAAATCACTGTGACACTGTAGGGATGTGGCTAAATGTTTTATATAGACGCCCTTCGAATATTTGTGTCAGTTGGTTTTTTTATTCTTCCTAAGTTTCTCGCTCTCCAAAGGTTGCATCAGTTTCTCTCTCTCTCTCCCTCTCTCTCTCTCCTCATGCCCAGCTCCCATCTTGGTGGCCCTGGCTGTCCGCTTCTCCTCCCTCTTGCAGGCTTTCCGTAGAGAGACGCTGAAGCCTCTGCCACGGTGGTGAATCACGCAGAGATTCCTGTCTCTGGGGTTTTCCATAATGTATCCCTAACCCCAGCACACATGTAGCTCAGTGCCCCCCCTGGGTATAATAACAGGTAATTATCCCACAGTAATCCAGTTTTGTCAATGACTCAGCCAAGGTGGCTGGGTGGGGGCAGCGTGGTGGTCAAGGGAGCTTAACCCAGTAAGCATGTGGTGTAAGATGGGTTCCACTCTAGCTGGGCCACCTGCCCATCACAAAAGGACCTGCACGCCTGTTGAAACAGTCAATCACATCAGAGCTGCCAATTAGCCTAATCTGCACATCTTTAGGTTGAAGTTCAGAACAGAGAGAAGAAGCGCCCCCGCAAAGACAGGAAGAACAAGCATCCTCCTGCACACAGGGATTAAACCCCCAGCCCCGGATGTATGAGGGTATAGCGCCGTCGCCATGCTTGTTTTATGTTTGTTTCGCGTTTTATTCCAATCTAGTTTTCTCTGCAGCACTTCATTCCCATCTCTATCCCTCTTGACTTCTCCTCTTTCTTCCTCTTCCCCATGCACTCCATTCCTGGCTCACAGGGCAGCACGATGATCAGCATCAAGGCTGGGTGGACAGACAGAGTGTTCAGGAGGCAACGGTACATTTGCTGCCATGGTATTGAGTTTTATTTAAACATGACTCTTACCCAAAGGGGTGATTCTAGATATTTTAAGAAGAGGAGCATAAGAGTACCTATGTTTCATACAGAGGGTCCAATGTAATGTTTTGAATCAGTGAGTGACAGGGGTGGAGACACTCCCAGGGCCAATCAGCTTTCAGTTGGGGCCTGTGGCTCCGCCCCTATACACATCCCTGCTCTCACTGTGGTTTTGCTTAGTTTACAGGCTGCAGATAATAACGTATCAATAGATGTGGACATTAGTGGGGAAACAAAATGGCGGCCAGGGGGCTTTGCTGTTGTACCCTTGAACAGGAAATATAGTAACAATGACAATATGATTGAAGTGGAAAAAACAAATATTCTGAAAATATTTTATTTTGTCAGTGACTTATTACTGTTTTGCTTAAATATTGTCCACCAAAGCACCCCAAAGAAACAGTGCGTGACCAGTGTGTCACTGGCAGCCAGCTGGAAGTGGGGACAGCCAGTCCCAGAGTGCAAACGATACACCCGGGCGGGGCCCTTCAGCGTAACCATGTGCCTGAAGTCAAACGCTGCCTGAAGGAATTCGCCTGCTATTTCTCCAAGCGCATGTCGCATAGAGATGGTTCTCTGGCTCCCCCGCAGGTCATGGGGTCATGGCAGGTCAAACAGCCGGTCCCCTCTTATGCTTCCCGTTCATGTTTAGGAGGGCTCTTGGAAAAGCGTCAGATCTCTGTTTTTAACCATTCCTCCCACTCATGTCACAGCAAGCAAGCTGTTTAGAGAGGTACCACAGTCCAAAAACTGCATGTATTTTAACAGCGGAGTACAAAGCATCCAGTGGCATTGTATTAATCCCTCAAAGGAGCAATAGTTTAGTTACAAATGACTTTTATCATCAACACATTAAAGTTCTACTTCAGAGCCAAAATTCAACTAGATGGATTTAAAATGGCAAGTCCAGTTAATGACACCATCCCCTGCTTTAAACAAAGTTTTATGAAAACATTCAATTGCAGAAATAAATAAAAAAAACATGTGGCTCAGTAGGCTGAGCACCAGCCTCCGACCTCCAGGTGTGTATGTGTGTGACTCCCTTCCCTGGTTCTGTGTCTGTGGAATGCACTTGTTCTCCCGCTGTTGGCTTTGGCATCCGCTGCATTCTCTGGATTCCTCCTGGGATCTAAAAGCACACAGTTGGGTGAATTGCCCATAGGGTGCCTCTGGGTGTACTCTCATTGGGTGTACTATTGCCCATAGGGTGCCTTTGGGTGTACTCTCATTGGGTGTACTGTTGCCCATAGTGTGCCTTTGGGTGTACTCTCAGTGGGTGTACTATTGCCCATAGTGTGCCTTTGGGTGTACTCTCAG
>JAODLD010000101.1:6606164-6624376 GCA_026781065.1 Mormyrops boulengeri
TTGCCCATAGTGTGCCTTTGGGTGTACTCTCAGTGGGTGTACTATTGCCCATAGTGTGCCTTTGGGTGTACTCTCAGATGGGCTACCATCCTCTCCAGGGTGTGACCTGCCCGCTTCCTGCGAGGGCCTCCAGGTCCTCCCTGCAACCCTGACCAGGATAAGCAGTTTAAAGACGGACGGAAATCACTAAGGCTTAATTACATCTTGATACTAAGTCTGCGACATATAAGTTTGTGCCAGAAATTAAACTGCAAACTACTGGCTGCATTTTCTCCTGAAAATATACAAGGCGGCCCAGCATGTGAGTCCTGCTCTAATTATCCATAAGAGGCAGTGACAGGAAAACGGCCAGCGGTGTCAGGAACATTGCAGCAGACGGGCAGTTACACCTTTCCCCCTAACTACAATTGCGTTCTGAAGAGTCTGCCAACTTTCTCATTTGGGCCCGATTCACCGAGTCTACCCAACAGGTTCAGGATTTTTCTTAGACCTTTATCAAGTCACCTGGGCAAGCACTGCAACACGTACTGGCTCTTCAGCTGAAATATTAACGCTCTTAGGAGCTAAAACTGTGAGCAAAGAGTTCTCTAAATGGGCAGGATAAACAACAGCGGTAGTTCAGCATGGCAACAACGTGCACTGAGCCTGACAGCAAGCCCCGTTTTCCTGGTCACGGGGTATTGCACATTTTCACAATATTATTCACAAAAAGCAGTTGAAGAGAAGCTTCCAGAATATGGCAGCCTGAACTTGACAGTGGGTAAAAATTTAATCATATTTAACAATTATATTTAAAAGTCTGTGCTGGTCCTGTATGATTTTGATTTGGCTCCTGTGACAGTGGTATGACTCACACCCACTGTTCAAGAACCATACATTCCTCCTGTGGGAAAATGCTGATAAAAAAATATTCAGTACAATGTACAAATATATGAAGATTATGGAAATTTTCTGTATGGATGCTGGAGTTCAGATTAATTCTCCACACCGATGACCAGCAGGTTGTCTTTTGCGCTGCTCACAATGTGGGTCAGCCCTGTTCATATTTCTGCCAGTGCGACCCCCAAAACTGGCCCGCTCTCAGCTTCCCCGTTCTTCATTTTGCTACCAATCGCATGCATTTCACGTAAACTCATTTCTACTGCTTACATTGTGAGGGGTCACCTTGGGCCCGGCTGGAGAGGAGTCTGAACGTCCGTCCTTTTATTTTCCTCCAGGTCTGCCTTTTGAGAAGAGCCCGCGTTGACGTTGTAGTTAAACATAGCTATTGGCTTTCCCTGATATTCATGCTTGAAGAGTCTGTATCACAGGAATCCAGGACAACGTTTCCAAACATACATCAACAAGTACTTTAGTGCTATTTGGGGGGGGGGAGTAATGTAGCAAGCGATTAACCCAAATTTCCAGCACTGAAACACCGGTTCTTTGCGCAGAGCGCGAGTCCTGGGATGAGAGAGATGCCAGCGGCGTCCGGACTCTGTCACGGCCTTGTGTGATCCTGAGACCTTTGGGAATAAAGTCTTTGTTCCCCTTTATGCGGTGAAAGCCTGTTAGGAACTGGGGTAGTGATGACATTTAGGTTGGTCATGTGTTCAGCAGAGAACTGCTTTATCCTCATCGTTTATAGAGTGGGAAGTCGTAGCGGAAATCCGAGGCTCTGGGACAAATGCAGACCTCCTACGGTCCGTCCCTCTATCCTGTACTTATCCCAAGCCGTTGTGCTCTCATTGCACTCGTCCCTCTCAAATTGCAGAGGCTCTCTTTAGGACATCAGTAGCTTAACTTGGACACTTTTGGTGTCGATATCAATATCTCTCCTGAACTGCAGCTCTCATAAAACTTTTAGAAAATGCATTGCACTCTTTTAGGACAACTTTGGTTTAGAGTGGAGGGGTGAGTTTGTTGTTTTTTGGTAACCCCTCCCAATGTAGTGACCAAACATTTATTTATTTAACAGAGACTTTTATCCAAAGTGAAACACAACTGAGAAAGCAGGGTCAATCAGTCGCTGGAGCAATTGGGGGTTAAGGGCCTTGCTGAAGAGCCCGTGGATATATGAATATTGTACGTATTCAGCAGTCACTTTATGTTCCTGTCGAGAAGTCAGCCAGGCTGAGCTTCCAATGAGCGCGGCTCCAAAGCAGCTTCTAGCCAAGCACTCCGCTGACCATGGAATTTGAACCGCCGACCTTCCACTCACAGATACAGAGGCCTAACCAACTGAGTCACGCACTGCCCCCGGTGGTGATTAGTGGTAAACACAATGGTTACTTGCGAATCTGACCCCTTGACCAGCGTCTGTCTGCCGCTGATGTGGTTGCTAGGAGTCGCAGGGAATTCAGCTGTGACCAAGCCGCAGCACATGTGTAGAACCTGCAAGGTGTAGAACAGGAGCATAATCAGATTAAATGAAGTAACAATGATGTATGAGAAAGTGCTAATATAATGACTCTAAATAGGACCGGGTGGGGGGGGGGTTTGCCTGAGGTGGGCAGATTTTCAGTTCCTCTCGTTAATGAGCAGTGAAGAACTCTGGGTCCATCCCAGAAAAGATTACAAAAGTGATTACTTAGTCTATTCTGCGGCAACAAGACTCTGACGGCGAAACGCAGGCTTTTACCTGATTAAAAACACACAAGTTGCACACGCACATGGGGCGCCAGGTGCTGGAGCGGAGCGGGCGCCCGATTTGCTGCCCGGTTAAAAAGGAATCGCAGGGGTGGCGTTTTGAGCCGGGGAGCATCCGGCAAACGGGTTATAAATGGATAAAAACAGGACTGGGAGTTGAGCGTAAGTGACTTTGGACAAAAGGGAAGAGCAAGTAAATTAAGAGGATAAATAAACAGCTGTGGCTGGCAAAAAGTAGTAGGAAGACAGGACAGCGTTAGAATATCCAGAGTATCAGCACCACTGAGCAGGCAGGGACAAGCTGGTGATGTTGGTATCACCTTTGGCTGAGATCGAGCAAGAGTCCATCTGCTTACTACTGATATCGAGTCTCTCTCTCTCTCTTTCTCACTTTCTCTCTCTCCCTCTCGCCTGCTATCCTTCTTTGCTTGCCCTATCAGCTCCCGTTAATCTGTCATCTTCACCCTCTCACACCGCGATGATTCAGTCATTCACCGGAAGCGTTTATGATAACTCCGCCGGTCGCCACCAGCAATGGGAAGAGTGAGAATCGGGAGAGCATGGTGGATGAGATCTGCAATGCGCAGCCAGTCACCGCCAGGCGGGAACCAACGGGAAGCGGCCATTGACTGATGAGGCACAGTAATCCCGCCTTTCTCTATTCTCTCCAAACCTAATGCATTCTCTACTGATCTTAGTCAGCAAGCTGGGCTTGGCTGAATTCCAGGGTCTGGAAATTGACTTTGTGTAGAGATTGACATGGGGTCACATGGTGCCCGGAGGCTTCTCCAGATGCAAGGCATTGGTAGCGGCTGTAAGATGGATGCATGCAGAGAAAATTGAGGTGATGAAGTTCAGAGAAAGAGACAGATCATGCAAGACAGTACTAAATAATACCAAAGAAGTAAAGATCATAATTGTAAAGATTTTCCAGTTGAACTCATGGCCTCTGCCACCTTAAAAAGAGACACAAGAGCTCAAGGTAGCTGCAAGGCATATAGAAGGCTTTCCCAGTAACACTGCCCATTCACATTCCGCATAGCATTTCCAGCAGTGACCGGCCCGGCCTTCTGTCAGCCCTTAAATCCCAGCTGGTGTTCAGTATTCAGATGGCAGATTTAATACTTTTCATTTGTTCTTGCTCAGAGATGTTCAGGGTTACGGCAAATAACAAATCTGAATAATGTATCTGAATTATTTATATATTTCTCTCAATCAGATGGAATCGAAGGGGTAGGTTTTAATATTCGCTTAAAGGTTTTTGATTGACCCCCACGACCCCGACCAGGATTAGACGGAAGATGGATTGGATGGTTTCTGACTGGAGGCTTTTTTATTTATTTATTGGAAGATAATAAGTGTATATTTAAATTCAAGTACGCGTTACATATCAATTCAAGTCCTGTACTTTCAAGGATGGATTGATCATTTTACATTTCATCGGAACAGTTAGAATCAGCTTTAAAAAATTAATTTCCATTGAAAATTGTAATTTTATTCCACAAAGAATATAAATATTTCAGCTGCTGAAATGCATGTCAACGGGAGAAATAAAAGGAAATATTTCCTGTTGAATTATAAATCTGTCCTTGTAAGCAGCATGTACACAGATGGACCACAAGTCTGCGGAAAGAGCCGCCCAAGGTGCCAAATCGTGCCTTTTCTTTGCTCTGCCTTTGTCATTTGCATAATTGTGCTGTTCTTTTCCGAGGGAAATTTTATTTCAAAGTCACTTCTGTGTAACGGCATGAACAGCATTGATAAACAAAACGCAAGCTGGATAAATACATTTATGCTTCAGTGGAAACATTTGAACACACAATATTCATGTCATGTAGTTGTTATACAGATATTTATTCATATTAATGGGGAACCTGACAAGCCTGCAAAAACTTAATTATGTAATTAAACTTTTATTGTGTAGGAAGTCATTCTGTCCAAGGTTTCTGCAGACTTGTGGCCTATGCTGCCCATACAGAGAATCTCCACCACCCCCATTGCGCCATGCACACAACCATGATGCACTTAGATTGGATGGATGGATGGATGGATGGAGGCACAGTGTGGGAAATACATCCTGGCCAGGGTGTTCCTTGTCTTCCAGGGATGGGCTTAAGGCTCCCTGTGAATCTATGTTAGATAAAGTAAAGTTGCATGGATGGATGGATTGATGGATGTAGGAAGTACAACTGTGCATATTTTCTAGAACTGATAGTAGGATGCTTGCTGGAAAGTATCGCATGCTGGTTTAGTAGTGTGACAAAGGTGAAAGTGTCTCTCAGTGACGTGGAAGGCCTTGCAGGACGCTCCACAGACAAGGTTGGAGCACAGCACCTGTTTCTTTGTCACTGAGAGTCGTGACGTCGGTGGTAGCCCAGCGACCTCCTGTCGCTCCTGTCGGGTTGGAGAGGAAGCGAGAGAGTGTTTCTGGGAAAACCACCATATGGAATCTGAGGAGCCACACGAAATGGGGGAAGAAATGGCTGTCGTTTGAAGCGGGCGACACCCCCATCTCACACATTAATGATCTTCCCACAGTCATTAGCCACGTAAGGATCATCTACAGGCACAGAGTCCCATGTCACAGCACAGTAATGAGGCCGGAGCCCTCTAATGATGCTAATGATGCATGGGGAAATGGCTCTGCCATGACTCCGGAATGTTCCGCAGCAACAAACTAGATGCTCTGGTCCGGCAAGGTCCCGAGCAGCTCTGGCCCTTTGCCAGGGGAAGGGGGGAGCATTCTAGCATTGATGGAAGGAAGATTTAATAGCGAAAAAACTCCCACCTTGCTACACCCTCCCCCCTCCATGTCCTTACTCATCAACATCTGCGCTTCCAGCTCCCGGGGAGAATGCTGGTCATAGGGGGAGTCAAACAAACAAGTCAGCAGAAAGAATGAAAGCAGACAATGTGGTGGTAGCGTGGGCTAGTGGTCCAAACCCTGGAAATGTCAACTGCTGTTGTACCCTTGAGAAAGGCACTTGACCTCCACAGCATTGGCGAAGGTCCCGCTTTATAAATGGTTCAAGAGTAAAACTGTCTACTGCAGACTGTCCTTGACCGAGTCATGCAAGGCAAAGAGAGAAAGTGTGAAAGGATTTATTTCTTAATCAAAATGAGGAGGGCAGCAACGAAAGTGAGAGGATCTGTTTTTTTATGTCTCGAAAAACGATTTCATGTCTGGCGAAGCTCAGCACTGGATGAGGCAGAAGGCCTAGTGATAAAAGGCAGTTCGACATTCGGCTGTGAAAAGTGAAATATGAATTGCAAATGTCCTCGTGCCCCTCAGAGCAGTAAAGACCAGATCTGCTTGTCCGACACTGTTTACCTCATTCTGCGCCAGAATCAGAGGACTGATAGCAGGAAGACGAGGTGCCGGCAATGAGGGATTCTGGACCCGCGTAATCTTTAAGGCAACCTACACCCTAACCGTAACCCTAGCTCTAACGCTAACGTGGGACCCTGAACTCTTCCTCTGATCATTCTTTTGGACTAACCCTAATCCTAACAGTGGGGTTACTGTTAGTGTTTTGCCTAAGGCCAGGGTTAGACTTGATATTAGGGTTACAGGTCTGATTTCCTTTTTAATTAGCATTATGGCTCGTTCTAGAAGAAACACTCAGACATACGAACTCCTCACAGACCGCAGAGTCAAAATGCAAGTTGCACTATCAGTGAGCCCATGTGCCACCCTTAAAGCTAAATATCAATGTACATACAGGGAAAGTTATAAGGTATGACAAGCAATCTTATGGGACTGTTTAATTTAAAGAAATGTCAAAATAGGGAATGTTCTTGTATTTTTATTTTTTAACATTATGATAGTATTAACCCCTGTAAGTTATGGATTTGTTCTCCAGATTGTTTAGTTTGATAACATTTGAAGGGAAAAACAAACAAGAATAGGAAGAGAAAGCAAAAAATGCGTGTGCCAAATGAATTAGTAGTCAACTAGAAAATTTGAGTTAATTCGGCAAAAAGATGTAAAGAGCAAAGTGTAGCGAGGAGCATTAGCAGCTGTGCCACGGTGCCACATTTGTATGTTTACAGGAAAGAGAGTGAAAACAATTCAACTTTAATGAAGTATTTTCCTGTTCCCAACACAAAATGATGTGTTTTGTTGACTCCTGGCTGGCGGCGGCAGGAGGAGCGGGGAGACGCCCTCTCGGCCCCTGCAGCGGCGGCAGGAGGAGCGGGGAGACGCCTCTCGGCCCCTGCAGCGTCGGCAGGAGGAGCGGGGAGACGCCCTCTCGGCCCTGCAGCGGCGGCAGGAGGAGCGGGGAGACGCCCTCTCGGCCCCTGCAGCGGCGGCAGGAGGAGCGGGGAGACGCCCTCTCGGCCCCTGCAGCTGACGCCTTTCAGATCCTGCTTGCTGAACTGCATGGGGCCTTTCATCCTGCTGGCAAGCTGCTCTTTCTCCTCAGGTCTGGGCACATGATGTGGGATTTTTAACTCACAGCAGGATGCCACCCAAAGAGAAACACGGCACACTGAAGGCCCCTGTGACTCAATGTCACCCCCCTCCCCCCCAGGCGATATTTACGCTGCATCTGTCCAGCTTTATATAAAATACAACCGTGAAGCAGGAAAAATAAACTGCCAACGAATATTATGGGGATTTCTGATTGGCCAGCGGATATGTAAATGGTAACTATGCAAACAGAAAGGACGAATTAGATAAGTATGTGATAAGATTTGGGACTTGTTGTCAGTTTTGATTGTATAATATTGGTACATGCATGCATTGTTTTTAGTTGGTGCTCTGCAGATATTTTTTCTCACTAATTGCTGTGATTAATTTTATTGTAATTATTGTTTACTCTATATACATATGGTGAAACTAGACTTTTGAAATTGTGATATTGTGATGCTCTGAAATTAATAAATCAGGCAACAGTAACGTAAAACACTACACATAAATAAAGCATAAACTGCCATTTACACTTGACCTATAAGAAATTAAAATATGGATAGTTACTTTGTTTTGCAATTTGATGCCTTCCTCCTGACTGCCCATCAACTCCTGGACTCCAGCTCCTGTCTTTATTTTGTTAGGCTGAGAAAAGGGAGGGCGGAGCCTGTGGAGTAGAGGGACCAATACAAATGTACATACACTATATAGACAAAAGTATTGGGCACCTGGCCATTACACCTGCAGGAACTTTTATGACGTACCATTCTAAATCCATAGGCATCAGTATGGAGTTGGTCCCCCCATTGCAGCTATAACAGCTGCCGCTCTTCTGGGAAGGCTTTCTACAAGATTTTGGAGTGTTTCTGTGGGAATTGTTGCCCATTCATCCAGAAGAGCATTTGTAAGGTCTGATATTAATGTTGGACTTGAAGGCCTGGCTTGCAATCTCTACTTCGGCTCAAAGGTGTTCAATGGGGTTGAGGTCAGGGCATTATGCAGGCCAGTCAAGTTCTTCCACACCAAATTCACCCAACCATGTCTTTATGGACTTTGCTTTGGGAACTGGGGCACAGTCATGCTAGAACAGAAAAGGATCTTCCACAAAATGTTCCCACAAAGTTGGAAGCATAGAATTGTCCAAAATGTCTTGATATGCGTATGGAATTTCCTTAGCCGCAAAGGGGGGACCAACTCTATATTGATGCCTATGGTTTTAGAAAGGAATATCATAAAAGTTCCTGCAGGTGTAACACCCACCCACCCATCCATCTTCTACTGTTTTTCCATGTCCCAGGTGTCCTAAACTTTTTCTCCATATAGTGTATGTGTCCAGCTGGTGCCACCTTTGGAAGTTTGGAGGTTCGACTGTTAATTCCATCCCAAATGAAAGGTGCGTGAAAGTCGTGAAAAGTCCTTTAAAGTGTTCAGGTTTCCTGGCACCTGTGCAAATAATCTAGTAAAAGTCCATTCTTTGTCAATGCAGTATCATAATGACACGTTATATAATGTATGTGTCACGTCCACCTGAGCCTTCTGTCTCCTCCTTGTTGTGGCCCTAACAAGCCACCCCTCTTATTCATTTGTCTCTCGTTCCTATCCCTGGTGTTAATCACTCCCAGTTGCCTCTCGTTAGCTCCCTCATTAGTCAGGTATATACATGCTTCCCAGTCCCCTGTTCTCCAGTCCAGCCATTGATACCTTCCTGTTGCATGTGCCCTCTCTAATTTCCAGTCCTCCCATTTTGATTCCTCAAGGCACAGTTCATTTCCATACTCTGTTCCTTTAAATTCAAATAAACCCCTTCTGTTTTGATACAAAGCCGGTCCTTTGTCCCTCACAATATGTGAATGAAAGGTATTTAAATACCTTTGTGATCTGTCACCTTACTTTGCATCACTGTAACCAAGTCATGTACCTTGTAAAAAACGAGTGTGATTATGTTTTCAAGGACACTCTAAAAACCGCAAAACAGCTCTGTAAGGTGTAACGTGTGGCGGCCTTCTGTGCCTAGATCAAAACATTGCAGCACTTTGTTCCAGGACCCGGCACAGCAGCTAGATGGGCAATCCGCCATTAAAAGCCTAGGATTTCTCCAAACCTGAAAACAATGGATTTCTTTATTTCTATATTTGGCTCCCCTGTGCGTGTGTGTGTCTCTCTCTCCGTGCATGCTCTCGTTTCTCACCATCCCTCCATCTCTTGCCCTTCATTCATCCCCTCTCCGCTCTTTTTCTCTCTCTAATTCAAGGTTTCAGCTCTTGCTTGTTGCTGTTTCGCAGGTCCGGCTGTGTGCGATTATGATTTCCATTAGTCACCTCGTAATTTGCTTTCATGCTTCCTGTTTCTGTGGCGTCACCCTCGACAGCCGCACCTGTGAGTCATGGAGGCTGCCGAACGTGTGCATGAGCATGTGTGTGCAGAGGCGCTTCTACGTGTGTGAAGGTATTTGCGTTCCATGACGTGTGGCTGTTGTACTTTTCTGGTTTGCATCACCTCACCACAAACACATCTTTATATTTCATCCGACAACTCTGTTATCATCGGCCAACACTCGCATCTAAATCTATACTCTTAAATAACCGACCCCCATGCCCCCCTCAAACTTTCAAAAATACTAAGACTGCATTTTTATTTCTGTTGTTTTGATGCCTTCGAAATGAAAGCACGGAGCAGATATCTTTGCTCAGCTTGGGACTTCAATTGGGTTGAAGTGGAAGTGACTCAGAATTCATGAGTCCCGTTGATAGCAGAAACGCTGATGTCTGCCACCTGAGGCTCAGAATGGCACAGACCTCGACTCGCACCCAGTCAGAAAGTTTTGTTTAATTTTGTTTCCATTTTCGAGCTGTAGTCCGCCTTCTGGAGTAAGACTCCACTTCGGTGTGCAGTGAGCCGAAGGAAACAGAGTGTGTCTGAAATCGCATACCTACATAGTATGTACTGATCTTTTTTAGATGCCTACTACTCAATCGTCAATGCAATAATCCACCCAGCCCCTGTGGCCTAATGGATAAGGTACTGGCCTCCTAAGCCAGGGATTGTGGGTTCGAGTCCCATCTGTGGTGAACGTTTAGGGAGCAACCTGTGGCTCTGTGGGCTCAGCCTCTGTTGATGTGCTCAGAAGGTTGCTGATCTGAGGCCAGCCTTGGTGCATTCACTGGTCCCTAACCCCCCCCCCCCAGCTCTGTGTCTGCCTTTTACAGCCAGCTTGGTCTCACCTACAGAGAATAAGTTGGGGGAGGCATAAAAAGAATTTCAATCAAAGTATCAGTATGTTAATTATATTTAATAATTATAAATAGTATCTATGCGCTTGGTCACCATCTTGCATATTACCTGACCCCATGTTTACAGATGACATAGCTCGACCCCAGCAAAAAACTTGAAAAATAACAATGGAAAAAAATACATATTGGAGTCAACTTGTCTGACTGATTATTGTTCACTATTTCAATTTGTACAGAGGCTGCACTTCCTCCGCCATCTTAACAGAAATTTCTGAGCAAGGGATCTTCTTTGTCCCTGGTTGCAGCTCTGGTGGCCTTGTGGGATAGCGTGATGTTTATTGGTTGCTCACATTGGAAGTTTCCGGAATGTAGCGTGCCATCCGGGCTCTGTTCGCCTACTGCATCATCCATACTGAGGATTCAGACATACTGCATATTTCACATACTACATTTCGCCTACTACACAGCAAACAAGTATGCGATTTTGGATGCGCCCTAAGTGAGGGAGAAACATTTGTTGGGTGAAAACAGATGGGAAAAGTGAATGCGATCTGTGAAAGGAATTAAATAGGAGCACTCAGAAGCATCTGTGAGGATGGGAGAGTAGGAGGCCAACTGCTGACCTTGGGTCAGTGGCTCCAGTGGCTCCAGTGGCAGGAGAAACCCTTGAGCCGGGGAGAGGGAAAAATGCATCATTTTCATAAAATTAATGGAAACAAACAATGATTATTTATGAGTTCTGGACAGGTAGCAGCATGATGCATTGAAGGTCATCTCTGAGAAGTAAACATAGCAGGAGATTTGATACCAGTAAGGGAATGCCGGCCTACAAGGTTAGCTTGGATGTTAGCACCCGGACAACCAACTGTGCCCCGAGAGAAAATGGCTGGAAATCAACAACCTTTGACCTCTGTGTGCAGCTACAAGCTTCCAGCTCAGGTGAATCCCCACAGTGTCGCTGTTATGCTTCAAAAAGAGACTCTGTCTCTTCCGTCCGAAGACCTGGACTTTCATTGTTCAATGCCATGCACACTTTGCAAACTTTATAGTGTTTAGTATTGTTGATATTGTGCGTAATATACAGGAAGCAATACTTTTTGCACACACTTGTTAGGATTGAGGTTGAAGGTATTTTACAGACCATGATACCAGAGAAACACAAGACAATAGATGCAACATGAACTGCAAAATACAAAACAGGTGGGACTGCACTTACAGTACAGGCCTTGGGGTGGTTTGGATAAAAGTGGTCGCCACATAAATAAATAAACGACGTCTTCTTTGAGGAGGGGCAGTCTAAATGAGGAATCGGGGAAGTGAGGAGGTAGAGAGAAAAAGAGCAGAAGGAAATAAAAAGAGAAAGTGAAAAGAAAGGGGGGGAGGAAACTGGTGGCTCTGCTGAGTGGAGAGTGCCTTGAGCATCTGGGGGGGGGCAAAATGAGACCTGACTGAAGTACCAGGTCATTCCCACGTGGGAGATACAGGTGAAAATTGACAAAACGTTAAGTTCTTATGCAAATCAGCATCCTGCACTGTAAAAACGCTATTAAAACCAGGCAGTGGTTCATATTCACATACAGTACATATAATGACCATGTTTTACATATATACTGTATATCTGGCAGCTTACATTTACAGAGGTCAACGAAAAATGAGGTCTATGAGCCAATCCCGGGGCAGTGCGGAGACTCACGGGCACGTCTGAGCCAATCACAATGAGCGCAGAGACTCACGCGCATGTCCGAGCCAATCACAATGAGCATGGAGACTCGCTGGTCCCTCTGCAGGTCCTATATGGCTCAGAGCCAGCTCTGTGACAGGAGACATTTTTTCGACCTTCCAGCGAATAAACGCATAATCAGTTTTAAGCTGGGACAAAACTACAGTGTGCCGTGTACTATTATAGGCACTCCTATGTACACAAGTATAACTGAAGATGCAGATTGTGGGCGGCTACGTGTAGCAGGCCACTGAGAAACACTAACGTGCCAATACACTGAAGGTTATGAGGGACGGTATGGTTCTCAGGTCGAAGGAAGACCCAGATGTCGTCCTGGAGGGAGGTCAGAGCTGCTGGGTCACAGATGAAGCCAGGTCCCCACAGGCTGGGGATGGTCCTCAGCAAAGAGGACTGTGGATCACAGCAGAAGTGATTAGGAGGGATTCTCACACTCGACTGATCCTATGGAACCATTACAGCAGCTATTAATCCCAGAGCAAAGTGTTCTCCTGGTGGTGCCGGGTCACCCTCTGTGGCACTGCCCAGGCCGGTCTCGGAGCTGAGGGGGACCCAGCATAGAGAAATAGCCCTCATGCAACCTGGCGCCAGCTCGTGCTGCAATGTAGGCCATCAATCCCGCGCATCCAGGGGCGGATTAACTTATCCGGGGGCCCTGGGCTGACATCAGCATGGACACTCAGGTTTAGCCGATTTAACTAGCTGTTCCATTTTTCTCGAGGTGGGGTGGATCTAAACATTTGCTGGGGCCTCAAGCTACAGCCTAAGACGGACTACACATGAATCTGCCCCCTGGAAACATCTAAAACAATAGCTCTACACATAACACTGTTATGTCACCTCAAGCTTCTGATATTCCACCAAAGCAATGACTCGTGCATTTGGAGTTCAGGCTCTCGAGGCAGCTGAAATGGTCTCATTTGCTGGTTCAGTGTTTTTACATGCTGTTTGGTGCCTTTTGCAGTATTTCCCTCTGGGGACCCATAAAGTCTACAATACCATGTAGCAAACTGTAGAATTTTACATAGCATGAGAAATACTACATTTGCTTTTTATACTGTAGTCCAGTGGCCCTGATTACTGATACTGACCTGTAAGTAATTTTGGAGAAACACATCTAACAAGTAAATACCTGTGAAATTTCTCCAAATCGCCCATATTCTGTGAGTGTGGGTCCCCTACAATGGGCTTGCATCCAGTCCTGTGCTTTTCTGCTCTGTAATCAATAAATAGTTATGGGAGATGGATGGCAGTTTGTCACAGTCAGACTGAAAACGCTTTCTGGCTTTTTCTCACGCGTTTCCTTAGAATCACATGCAAACTGAGGGTCCTTCTTCGGATGTAAAAGGTCAATTTTTCCCAAGCTCTGGCTCAGCATTCTTATATTTAATAGCTGCTGAGAAATCACGGGTAGAATTTTATTTTGCCGACACGGGCGTTTATGTTTGCTGGGCCGAAGGCGAATAAAGTGGATATGCACAGGCTTATATTCACACACTCAGAGAACGTGAAACTGCAAAAATATCTGATGATATTCAGGAGCAACGTCAGGGCTGCTACAGTGTATGAGGTGCAGTGCTGTTCATTTCCTCGCCCGCTATCTGTGGTCCTCATCAGCTCGTCACTCTCCTCTCGTTTATCTCACAAGACGCACCCTCTACACCTGGACATTGCTGTGCGTCTGTCCACCGAGATTCCTCATCCCATAGAAGTCAACGGCGGGGGCGGGGGGCAAGTTAAGAGATCCGTGTCAAGAACAGAAGAGGACTGAGCTGGCACAGGGGAGCTGGATCATTTAAGCGAGCGAAGAGGAACGTCAATTCCAGCAGAAGAAGATAGGTGAATGTAAGTGGAAGTGAAAAGTTAAGGAAGAACTTTAATAGAAGTTGAGTGGGCTGCATGAACTTTACTGAAACTGGAGGAAGGAGGATAACATTTCGTGATGCCGTAGATGCATCAGGAAGAGGAACGGGACAGCCGCGGCAGATGGAACACTCTCGATCTGCTAGATGATTCCTTTCACCTCTCTCTCCAGAAAGACTGCCTTCCCTCTATAAATGCAATTTCAGTTCAACCAATCAGCTTCTGTCCTGCTGACTTTTCAGTTCACTGTGATTGGCCCAGGACATCACCAAAACAAAGGAGTGGGACCTGGGTACTCTACCTTAACCCGGCCCTCAGGGACCCCCAGACATTTTTGCTCCCTCCCAGCTCCCTGCCAGACAGTCCAGCAAAAACGTGGACTGTCTGGCGGTCCCAGAGGACTGGTCCGAGAAACACCACTCTACCTCGTTTTATCCGAGCCGCAGCCCGGGATTTCCGAAGAAACCTGCCAACCGATGGAAAAGGTTAGATGTTTCCCTCAGAGCAGAACCCCCTCGGGGAGGTCATGCACGGCAGCTTGTGGGGGATCTTACATTTTATATCAGTGATCTCAGATTAATCATCTATGACTTATTATGATTTATTATTGATCAAATTCACTTTGTGATTGGTGGTGATTAACTATGATTGTCTATTATTCATGATGATCTGACTACTCTGTGAAACCCTATTATTCATCACGAGCAGGCCGTAGATCATTCTCTGCTTCTGGGGCCCAGATCAGACTTCCTGTCTTGTGAGCAGACAGGAAGCCCATATTCATTAGCAGGCTTCCACATCACACACTCGCCACTCCTCGCTCTCCTTCAAGCGGCCGCATGAAACGGAAAGGCGGTTCTGACAGCCATTCCGAGCATCTAATCGACACAACCTTGCAACAGCAGCAGTTTCGCTAATTATTCCATTTAATTAGGTCCATGAGTGGCCATGTGCTCTGCAGAATAGCTCCTCCTCTTCAGGACTCATCCGTTCATGTGTGTCAATGTGCCCATTCCCCTCCTGCCTGTCAGCGCCTCTCCTGCTCCGCTGGTCAATATGGCCGATGCTTTTCCAGGCCTGGGAGCCGAAGTCGCCTCCCTGCCACTCTGTCATGCTCCGCTGGGTGCCCGGGCTCTTAACTAATTCCCTCCATGTAGAATGGATGAATGTTTTTCCCCCTCGCTGAGCACCTTCTCGTTCACTATATCCTGCCCCCCCGCCAATGACCAGCACGTGTCTGCAATCCACTGTCCTTTGTGCTGCGGGCCAAACAAAACCCACTCTGAGTTGTCGCTCCAGCATTGCGTAACATGTGAGTATCGTTCACGCGCAGATCTATACTGTAAAATACGGTCTTGCGTAACCGCTCAAGTGAGCCGAGTCCACAGGCCTGCAGATTAGATGGCAGATTCACGGCCCGTAAGGGTCTGAGGTGGACCGTGACTGAGTTGTGTCCCTTCACTTGGTCGAAAATGGCCCTGATGTGCTCCCATTTCCCCCAGTGTCTCCAACAGCACCGGACCCCACAGAACCATTATGCATCATGCATTTCTGTGCTGCTCAGAATCCATGAAATTGATCCCATGTCCTACATGCCCCAATGTACAAGTGCATATGCAGAATTAAACAAATCGAAATTAACATAACTGAGCCTCTTTCTGGAAATTGGTGTGCGAGATGCTCATTGGCTCCCTGCCAGCTACTAGCAGCTTGTGAGCATCGCATTAGCAGCCACTGCGCTGGGAAGAGGACAGGGGTCACACAGGGGTCACACACTGCCCCACCTATGGCATCTCAGCCTCCCGCTTTCTCGGCCTTTCCAGAATGTTCCTGGCCAGGACTCGAACCATGGGCTGGAAGGGGAATCTGATCTCATCGGGACTCAGCAGCAGTCCTAGTGCCTGATGAACTGACTGACTGGCAAAATTCACCTACGTCTCTTTCTATACTACTTTTCCCTTCCGTTTGAAGATTCACATTTCTGCTGTACATCTGGGATAGAGGGATTTGCAGAGAAAAAGGTTTAAACTCCCCGCCCCCCCGCTGGGTTAGCAGCACCTCAGAAGCTTCCCCCTGTGGCCGGCTATCACCCACTTCACCTGCAAATGTCACATTTCGTCACGCAAAGGTCAACCATCACATTCACCGGGGGGGAGGGGCACCGGAGCCAGCCGCAGGACATGCGGCTGCTTAGGACTTGAGCGGAGCGGGCGTTAAATGATGTGACGAGGTCCTCACATTCCCCCAGAGTGCGGCCGCAGTCCAACTGACTGCCAGCTCGGCCCAACCCAGGGTGGAGCTTTGCTCATGAACCCCGCGGAGATACTGGAAGAGATGGGACTGGCATCTCAGTGCCTGGTGATGATCCTCACTTTCCGGACGCTCTCCTCAATGCTCCTCACCCTCTAAAAATACATACACCAGAATATCTTCACGTGTATCTCTAACATCATCCTTTTTGAATCTCTGCAGATAGTGACTGTCCTGTACTTCCTTCAAAAAAAATTTTAAAGAACACTTAAAAATGGTTTACAACTTCTGTTGAGGTACAACTGAGAGGTGGTGGGGGAAAAAAACGCTGATTTCTGACAAGGATGAGGTGATGAGGGGGTGCTGAGTTATTACACGGAAGATGACTAGTGCCCAAAAGCAGAAAGAAAGAAAAGCAAAAGGCTGCAGTAGAAACACAACCAGGAGCGACCACAGACGCAAGGCAGTTAAGCTGCGGGGAACGAGCCAGCCAACCTCCAAATGACTCCAGTGCCCCAGCTAACCAGTGACAGCCACATTCCACAGTCATATGAATGACAGTAAAACTTACACCTGGAGAAAATCACTCCTTATTAATAGGGGTGGATAGTTCAGATCCAGAAAATACAAATTCAGACCCAGATTTTGTTTCAACCAACCTCTTGAGCATAAAGAGTCGCAGTCACAGAGTATGAAGCTGGTTGGTTGAAACTAAATCATGGTCTGGATTTTTACTTTCTGGCCCCGCACTGTCCACCTCTGCTTATTATTGAAAGTTAAACTCTCCTTAAATAGATTTTAACATAATCAAAATAAATATGCAGACACATGAAATACACATGGAAGTCAATGAAAATCTTAAAATACAATGTAACCAGAAACGACTGTAACAACTGCAATCAAACAGCAGCTCTCAAGGTCTTTGATCCATGCAGTCAGCCTGAAAATTGTCTGCTGCTTGTCTTTGGTACAACACTAACTCACTCTAAAAGCCACTGCTAGTCTGTTTCAGCTGTATTCATCTCCTGATTCAGTCATGTTCCCTCCCCCCATTGGAAACAGTCCACAGAAAACTGCTTCAGGTGCTAGTTGGCGTTCACCAGGCCCCCTTCCGGAACAATACCCGTGCTGCTTTTGTTCACGTGCCCCTCCCAGTTGTCCCAAGGGGCACTTTTTGCGCTTCATTTTTCCTGTACATGTACATCTGGGACACTCAGGAAGGGCCGTGGTTAGCGATGCGATTTGGGGCACGCGACCCACACACGCACTCACAGAGATGTGTGTAATTTTCTACCCAATCTGAATTGCAAACACATTTCTCTGTGATTGTCACACACCCCAGTGGAGAGAATTAGCCGCCTCTCCCAATTACTGCCCTCTAAAGTAGCAAAGAGCTAATTAACAGCTAAACCACAGGTACAGTCTCTCAGGCTTCCACACATGCCAGCCTTCCTCTGTGCATCAGGACTGAAAGTACTTCCAACTGAATTAAAGTGCAAGTTTCCAAAACTCACGTAATACATTTTTGTTGTGTTTGAGATGAGACTGCCAATAACCTAAAGTCAGGCTTCCTCATCATATGTTGCAGTGTTGGGAACCAAAACTCACTCTGTCTTAATGTCATCCAAAGAACTTTTGTTAAATTTCCAAAACTCGACTGAAATTTTCTCAAAACCATATCTTGTGTACTGAGTGAGTTTTGGAAATTTGCCCTTCGATTGTTCTCAAGTGCACAGAATGGTGTGGAGAAGGTGTACCACTACCTAATATCATACTTCTTCTGTGCCAGTAATTATGGGGCTGGGGAGTATCCTCAATGCGTGTTTTCACACATATAACGATCACCTGTCTTTCCTCTTGCCTGGCTTTGTGAGACCTTTCTGACATACTGCATGTCGTCAACACCTCACACCCCTCACACTTCTCTCCTGCTGCACGTTCCACAAACAAGCCAGTGGCTTTTCACACGCCCCCCACCCCAATCAGTCACCATCTCAGAGATATTATATTACATATTCTAGTACTCTCATGTCTGCCAGTTAATTAAGCAGCTGGATTGAGAAGGACTGATCTTTTACTGTAGGGGGGG
>JAODLD010000101.1:6632452-6654323 GCA_026781065.1 Mormyrops boulengeri
ACAACACAACACAAGTGCACACAGCGTCTACACCACTCGTTCCCAGTGCAGCAATCCCAGCAATCTCTGCAGCAATCTCTGCAGCAATCCCAGCAATCTCTGCAGCAATCCCAGCAATCTCTTGCCCGGAAGATGAAAAATGCTTCGTCATTACTATTATTATTATTATTATTATTATTATTATTATTATAGATAAAAACTAGGATAATAAGCACGGTCATCAACAACCAATCAGAATGAACCCGGAACTGTACGACTTTGTACGTTACGTCTTACGTCAACGTCGATCTTACGTGCTCGTTCCAGCGGGAGCTCGAAGCAGCATTTCTGTGAGCGAGATAAGAGTGATCTGTGCAGGCTGTTGGTGAGTGTTTGCTGATACTTGCGCATTTATTTGAGAAGTTATGTCTGTATTGTTGCTGTACGTATTGCAGTCTTTTCAGTGGCATATAACTCAGAGTAGTTCAAAGTAGCTAGTTAGGTTGCTCATTATCCTGTGCACCATATGCATTTCGACCTGTAAAACTTTCATGCACATTAATTAGTCGAGCCTGTTCAGGCTCCAGATGTCCTTGTTTACATCGCTTGTCTATTAACGAATGTTTATGGCGATTGTTGTTTTAAACGCCTAAAACGCTGAAATAAATTTACAGATGTGACCAAGCCCGTCGACAATGGCTGCGTGGCAGGAATACTATCGGGACGAGGATGATGAGGTCGAACAGGAGGAAGGGGAGGAACTTACTGGTAAGCAAGAACAGTCTGTTAAACTGCTCCTTGAACTGCCGCATTGCATGCAGTGGTTAACTAAAGTGATATTTATTTACGTGACATAGCCTGGTGCACAAATGTTGTTTTTGTGCAACTTCAGTGGACTACAAGTACAGTGGGCGTGACAGTCTGGTGTTTCTGGTGGACGCTTCCAAGGAGATGTTTATAAATGGAGAAAATGGAGAGCCCTCCAACTTTGACATGACCATGGAGGTAGTTAACTTTGTTTTTCTCTGTGATATTTAGTCGCTCTGTCCATCCCTCTGCTCCCTCTCAGGTTGTGTGTCTTTAAGCTTTGGAGAATCTCTGCATTTCCAAACTCATCCCTCCCTCTCCCGCTACGCTTCTGCAGTGCGTCCGCAACGTCTACACCAGCAAGATCATCAGCAGCGACCGGGATCTGATGGCTCTGGTGTTCTACAGTACTCAGCACACCCAGAACTTCCAGAACTCCTTCAAGAATATCTACGTTTACCACGATCTCGACTCACCCGGTGAGTGGTATGCAGCCCCAGTTCCACAACAGGGGGTCTGGTGGTCCGATGTACCCAGTGTGGGTGGTGCAGGTGCTCTGGGCCCTGTGGTTTTATTGATTGTGGAAGCAGCTGTAATGTAACCCTAACCATTGAAATAATTCCATTTTAAGGTAAACTTTTTCCTACTGCTGGATGATGATTTGTGTATGCAGATGAACATTATAAAGTGCTGGTACTTAATTCCTCATTAAAATTCACAGTAAACTTTTAACATTGTTGGTATTTCACTGATCTCACTATCAGTACTGACTGGACGTTGATGATCTCCTCGCCAAAGGGGTAGGAGACGGTTTTATGTGGTGGGACACAATAATTTAAATGTGAATCTTTTGTTGGGGGGGCAGGGAATGAATGAAGGCAAATTAAATATTGGGGGGTTACCCCTTGGTTCCTACACCCATGTTTTTAGCTTTGTGAACCACATCTCCATGACACGCTCTGTGCGTTTCCCGGCAGGAGCCAAGCGGGTGCAGGAGGTGGACAGCCTGCGTGGGCAGAAGGGGGCGAAGCTGGCTGGCGAGACCCTGGGCAGCGGGGAGACATCGCTGGGCGACGCGCTCTGGTGCTGCTCCAACCTCTACAGCGACATCAAGCTGCGTCTCTCCCACAAGCGGCTCATGATCTTCACTTGCCGGGACAATCCCCATGACGGGGATGCGGCCCGCGACCTGAGTGCCCGCACCAAGGCGGGGGACCTCAAGGACACGGGTGGGTATGGCATGCGGTGATTGGCAGAGGTGGCAGTTACAGGTCCAGAAAGTAAAAATCCAGACCATGATTTACTTTCAACCAACCAGTTGACCATAGAGATTCATAGCCACAGAGTACTCAACTGGTTGGTTGAAACAAAATCATGGTCTGGATTTTTACTTTCTGGACCTGAAATTGCCACCTCCGGTGTTTGGGGGACCTTGGTGAGGAGGAGTAGCGAGAACGTTCCGCATAAACGAGTCGTGTGGGTTCCTTTTCCACATAGGCGTGATCATAGATTTGATGCACCTGAAAAAGCCGGGGGGGTTCGACATCTCCCTCTTCTTCTGTGATATCATCAGCCCCCCTGAGGGTGAGGAGGACCTTGGGCTGCAGATGGAGCCCTGCTCCAAACTAGAGCAGCTGCAGAAGAGGGTGCGGGCCAAGGAGACGAAGAAGAGAGCACAGACCAGGTAATGGTTTCCTGAAGACTGAGTGTGTCATTCCTGCCCCTGGCTCAGTGTTTCTGGAATTTCGCCTCTCTCTGCCTCCGTCTCTCTGCCTCTCTCTTCCTCACCCACTCTCTCATGTAATTTCCACCTTCAGTACAGACATGCCATTGAGTGAATTGATGTCTGTATTGTTCATGGTGTGTGGTGTCTTGTGTCCTCTCCTTTCTGGGTGGGTTCCTGCTTTGCCGATGCACCTTTTTAACGTGTATCCACTATACACAAACTACTCCAACCCCTGGGCCTCCCTTGCTTCCACCCCAGGCTGAGCCTGTCTCTAGGTGATGGCGTGAACATTGCAGTGGGTTTGTACGTGCTGGCCAGGAAAGCCACCAAGCCCACCGCCGTCCGCCTCTACCGGGACACCAACGAGCCAGTCATCACCAAGACCCGCCTCTACAACACACAGACAGGTGGTCTGTTGCTGCCCAGTGACACCAAAAGGGCCCAGGTAGAGAGAAATACAGGTCCAGCAGGGGGCATAATGGTTAAAGATCTGGAACTGTAGCCATAGGCTCTGTTTAATTGTTGGTAGAGTAAAACTGGAAGTGAATTCTTTCTGTTAATATTTAACTGTAAAAAAAAAATGTGCATGGGTTGATTTGGATGATGGTCATTTGTCTACTACAGTGGTTCTCAAACCAGTCGTGGGGAATCTCAGGAAATTGGGAGAGAGCGAAAACGTGGACCGCTGCAGGTGCCCGAGGACTGGTTTGAGAAACACTGGTCTAGTAATCCCTGAATTAAGCTGCCCACTGCATATGTTCACTGACATAATGGGTGCTTACAATTTTTCCTGACTCAGGTATACGGGAAGAGGCAGATCGTGTTGGAGAAGGCTGAGGTGGAGGAGCTGAAGAGGTTTGATGAGCCGGGTCTGGTCCTCATGGGCTTCAAGCCCATAAACCGGCTAAAGTTGCACCACCACATCCGGCCCTCGCTCTTCATGTTCCCTGAGGAAGAGATGGTCACGGGCGAGTACAGCGGTCTGACATGTCAGTGTCTGTGGGTCTCTGGGGTGGAGGTGGTGCCACTGTTTCCCATCTCTCTCTGTCATTGGTGCAGGAAGCTCCTGCCTGTTCACAGCCCTGCTGCGTAGGTGCAGCGAGAGGGGTGTGTTTGCCGTGTGCAAATACACCTCCCGGCGCAACACACCGCCGCGATTCGTGGCCCTGGTTCCCCAGAGGGAGGAGCTGGACGACGACAAAGTGCAAGTCACACCTGCAGGTACGACACTCACTACCATGGCAACCGGGGCCGCATAGCTGGTTGCTATGGGGCGTCCAATGGGCACCCCTGGTTTCTGCTGCCCCGTCCACCGTTAACACGCTTTCGCCATCCCAGGGTTCCACTTGATATTCCTGCCATACGCGGACGACGTGCGGACTCTGGACACCCAGAAGTTCCCGCCTGCTGATAGCTCGCAGGTCGAGAAGATGAAGGAGATCGTGCAAAAGCTGCGGTTCACATACAGGTGCCACGCGCGCAAGGCCCCGAGGCTTATTGGGGGGTTCTGCCGTCTCCATGGAAACGTAGCATAATATCATTGGGTACATCGAACGTTCAGCCAATAGAGCTGCAAGTAGTACAAATTAAGAGCATAACACACAAGGCGACGCCTGCAAGGGAGGGGTCTCACTAGCTGGCTGCTGTTTTTGTGCAGTGAAAATTACGCATTCCGCAGTGGTAGAGAAGCCTCCCTCACGTGCCCTGTGTGTGCTTCTCAGGAGTGACTCTTTTGAGAACCCTGTCCTGCAGCAGCACTTCAGGAACCTTGAAGCTTTGGCGCTGGACATGGTGGAACCTGAACCCATAGAAGACTTGACGCGTAGGTCCTGTTTCTGGATATGGGATTTCCCCACCGAAACTATGAAGGTGTATGTGAGTGAAGAGGAGATTGCACAGCACAGTGTGCAATAATCTGTGCCACTTATGATTTATAAATAAACTGTCCATCGTAGATTGAATGCTGTTCTATCACGGGGCACACACACTCACACCATGCTGTCCGTAAATATGATTAATAGGAATGTTATCAGCATAGTTATTGTATGTGTCCCAGAAAGTCAGGTGTTCAGCGAGACGACAAAGCCCAAAGCCGTCAGCACACTCCGGTCCCCAAACAACGAGTTTCATCAGTTTGTCTCTCGTGTGATTAAGGCCTTTGTCTCGGCCTCGCTGGAATTCGCGGTAGCTGGCTGATTCATCTTTTACGAATGGCATTTGGGTTTTCACCATTTTCAGGGTGAATCACAGCATTTTGGTCACATTTAGAAGGGAATTTTTCTCCTGAGTGAAAACGCATTTTGATGGGAAGTAGCTGCTTTTTTGATTTTGAAGTGAAGCACATTTTTAACATTTTTATCAGATTTAGTCATTGTGGCTTAATGCAACATTTATGATGGTGCCAATTAAATTCTGCTATCAGTTTGTGAGAATCCCAAAATGGCTTGTCTAAGCCATTCTAAAAGCAGTTTGTGTGAACAGAAACCTTTCTGTCACTGACCACAGAAGTCTCTCTACAAGATTTTCAGTGTTCAACAGTGTGAAACTCACATGACAACAGAATAAATGCCGTCATCTGGTTTTTCTGAGGTTTTTTTTTTTTGTGTGTGTCACCCTGTCGGCCTTCCAGTGCCCAAAGTGGAGATGATTGACCGCCGTCTGGGGACATTGACACAGGAGTTTAAGGACTTGGTCTATCCTGCTGACTACAACCCCGAGAGCAAGCCGACGACCAAGCGCAAACCCGGTAAGAATTCGGCAGGCAGCCTGGAGGCAGAATAATTGTACGCATCCAAGTCATAGAGCGTGCTAATGTTTTATGGAATGTACTGCAATGGTTGACAGACTTGGTGAAGATCAATAATAACAGCAGAAAGATGACCGTTACGTTACCAGAATGCGCCCGTTGTGTTTCCGTGCCGACAGCCGAGGCAGGGGGCGGAGCAGAGAAGAAGCCCAAAGTGGAGATATCTGAGGAGGACCTGCGGGCTCATGTGAAGAACGGCACCCTGGGAAAGCTAACTGTGCCGATCCTTAAGGAGGCCTGCAAGCAGTTTGGGGTGCGGACCACTGGCACTAAGAAACAGGAACTTATTGATGCACTAATCGAACAACTGTCAAAATGAGCCAAGTGTAAAGGGTGCAGCTTCTGCTGATTGGTCGGTTGAATTATTTGGACAGCAGAAAGAAAAGCCTTAAAACCCTAGTTGAAATCATTCAGCTCTACATTTACTGCTGCCAGTTTGGTTACTTTGATTAATTTCACAACAGTGTTACCCCTCCAGGGCTGCCGAGGATGTTGTCTGCAGCGACATTACAGTTGATATAGCACAACGAGACCAACAGCGCTTTATTCTGTAGGGAGACTACGTACGGTTTTCGTGCAAATTTTCTTCTCATACCCAAGGCTGCACCGAGCTAGTGACAGGAATATGATTTTGTCTTAAACTGTGTTTTGATACAAGACTAATAAAGCAAAGTTTTCATGCTGTGATTTATAAAATTCTTCGTGCCTGGATATTTTTCATTTTATCGTGTCCATTGTGCCCCGTTTGTGTTTCTGTATAGCTCACCTGCCTTGACAACAATTACCTTCCTTGGCTGTCTTTCTTTAGCTTCCCTCACCTATATTGGAAACAACACGGTTAAGCCCCCATCGTTCTGTCAAGTTTGAAAGTGAAACTTTTAATGAGGAATGAAGGAGAAGCTTGTCAAAATCGAGGGGAAACAGCAGGGATATAACTGTGTGAAGCCTTCAGCCAGTGTGGGAGGCCGCAAATACAGCAAAATAGCCCTGGGCGAGTATTATCGGCAATTACAAAATGTGTGTGTGTGTGTATAGGAATCATATCAGGCTCCTGACGTTTACCCTCATAATACAATCACTTCCCTTGCTATGGTGTTCATGCAGAATCGGATACAAAACACCTTCTGTGTGTCATTTTGTGTGTATTTCTGTTTTGAAAGAACGACCTGCATGAAAGCGGTTTCTTTTAATTATATAACACAAAAATGACATCATGCCATTGCGTGATGTGTAGTTTCTCTGTTCTGGTTCACTGTACAGCAGTATGTGCTCCAGAAAGGGCTGTTCTGTGTCAGAACAATTATTAGATGTTAACTAATACCATGTTTATGATATATTAGATCTGAGGACAAACTTCAGGAGCGTGATAATACAATCACTTCAATCACAACTGTGGTATTCACGCGGAGTCGGATACAATGGTAATCGCCATATTCGCTTTCCATCTGTCGTGACTGTTGTTGGGTGTGCATCTGCTGTGACAGTAAACGGAAAAAGGCATACACCTGGCCCGCTGTAAATTGTCCAGAGTATGCCTACATTTTCATTCAATTATTCAATTTTATATCACGTCTTCCTGCTTCAGTGCTTCCACCCGTAATAAGGAGATGGATATGGCCGATTTAACCCTTGTAAATTAGTAATGCGGTTTGCAGCTGTGGAGCAGTCGGCCCCACACAGGAACGGCAGTTCAACAACGGCGCGTTAAGCCGCCATCACTTACCTGTCTCGGTATGAACTGCACACGTTGCTTGGTAACCAGAGCAGCAGCTGTACTGAAGGAGGATGGGCAAGGTTTGAAGACAGCTTGATGCATGCCTCTGTACAAAAGCTGTGAATAAACACACTTATTGCCCTTGAGGTTGCAGTACACAACACTTTCGATTGGTTGGGGTCTGTTGTCCCAACTTTGTGCCAGTGACGCAAAGCGGTTTTGCTGCTGAGCTGACCTTGTTGATGAGACCTCTCAGCTGAGCAGGCCTGACCATTCTGTGGATCTCAGTATTCTGCCCTTTGTGGTAAAGACCTGTGGCCCGCCTGCTTGTGATCAGGTTCTATACAGTGCTATACAGGTAAAAATACTGTATATTTAAAACTGAATCATCTCCAACAATGGAGATATACACAAAAGCTTATTCTGTTATAACCACACGTTATAACCAGACGTACTAAATTACAGGGAACGTGGCATGTGATTAAGGTCCAGGGTTTGAACGGTTATTGGTTTTAGTTTGAGGTGTGACTATGCTGTTGTTACCTTTACAAAGATTCCATTACAAATTGATACCCTCAAAATTAGTAATATTCAAAGCTATTAATTTTTGTTTCAGTTGGAGTAGTAAATGTGTAATAATAATAACAATCAGTGAGAATATTTTTGTTTTTAGGAAAAGTGTGATGATGTGTCTTACAGGCCTTATAGATGTTACTGTCTCAGTTCTGGAAGCTTGCAGTGGGAAGGCAATATGTAAATTATCCATATGGAACTTCCACCCAGCTTCTACCCACATAGCTAATAGCTCGCGGGAGTTTTACTTACACAAAAATGTTATGAGGGCAGAAGGAAAATGATTGGCTCAGAGAGAGAGCCAATCAAATTGTGGAGGAGGTGGAACCAATACATCTGATTGGTTGGACCCACCTCCTCCACAATCACAATGGATGTAGGTTTCTAAGCCCAAGAAACACAGGGTACAATCAAGGAACGTGTGTTCATCACAGGACACACACACGATCATAAATAAACTCTGATTTGTTTTGATATACTAAAGGCAATCTGGAGACACTCGTAGTGCCCAATTGTGTATTTGTGGTCTGTGGGAAGAAGCCCACATAACAGAGGAAGAGTACAATCAAAAGCACATACATCATGCATGTCAGGGTTTGAGACAACAGCGTTACCCTCTGAGCCACCTTCAGATGGGAGATATATCAAAGGAATGTTTTGAAATGCATGGATGGGGACTGTAATGCATCTTACATTAGAACATTTTTATATGCAAATTTATTATTGGAGATTAGGAGGGCTGAAAGGATAATATACGTAAGATGCTACATAGATGTAAAAATCAAACTACAGGCCATCTGCAATGTGTCAGGTTTGTCCATGATGTGCCAGGTTCTCTGGGGTTACAGCAGAAGCAGGCAGGGTCATGGACTCCCCTACAACGGCACCAAGCTCTGTCTGCTCTGAGGGAGTCTGAATAAAGCAGACAGCTGTCACTTACTCCTCAGGACAAAGTGACAGGTCTACTGTGATCTACTGGTGACCGTTTCGGAGACAGAGCCACGCAGTCCTTGACCTCGGCGTCATCTTCGGGGTTTCGTCACCTCCGATGCGAAATACTCGCTGCCATGGAGATGAGCAGTCTGCGGTTCCTGTCACAAGCCTCGACTTTCCTGCCCCTCAGCCTGAAATGAGGGGGGCATCTGTGGACCCCGTCATGTAAAGAGGCATCTAAAAACCAGTCGTTCATGGATTTTGATAATCCTTCGTAAAATGAGCCCTGCACAGAACGTAGGCAATGGGTGCCTATGAGTGTTTGCTGAAGTATTCAAGCAAACAAGTCTTCCTGCCCTGGGATTTCAGCATATAAACAAAGAGCTCTGTTTAGCTATCAGTGACTCTTTCACTTACATACACACACACTTGTCCCTCTAACCGCATGTCTAATAGCTTGCGGGAGTTTTACTCGTCATTTCATGAAAAACCACCTGATAATTCAGCCTCTGTTTAACACCCAAAAACGCTTCATGCCACATCTAGGAAACTGGCACCCATCTGGTCGGTGGTTTTGTGGCTTAATCTCTCTTTGTCTCATCCATCCATTTTCCAGCCACTTATCCTGGTCAGGACAGCATGGGGTTTGGAGTGTGTGCCAGGCAGCATAGAGCACCTAGGCAGGGTACACCCTGAATGAGTGCTAGTCCATTTCAGGGCACACACACAACCATGTGCTATGGGCAGTTTAGAGGTGCTGATTAGCCTGATTGTATGTCTTTGAATTTTGGGATGAAACCTGCATGATAAGAATGAACTCCACACACACAGAACCCAGGAGGGATTCGATCCCCAGACCCTGCAGTCATGAGGCACCAGTTTGCCCCACACTGAGCCACCATTCCCCCTTGTCCTTGTTCCAATAGACCGGTGTTTCCCAACCCAGTCCTTGGAGACCCCCAGCCGGTCCACATTTTTGCTCCCTCCCATCTCCCAGTAGCAAAAACATGGAATCCCTAGGGGGTTCCCGAGGACCAGATTGGGAAACACTGCAATAGACAGCATTTCAACATGAGCCATGCATTTTGTGTGTGACGTTGACAGTGTAATACAATGGTTCTCAATCTTTGGAGATCCCCCAAAAAACACTGGTCAGGTTTCGTGACCTTTCCCATTATGATAAATTTCAGGGGGACAGTAGGCAGTGCAGTACATAGGGAGTGCACAAGAAGAAATATTTAAAACGTTTGTTTTACCATATTCAGAAAATCATCTTACCACCCCTGTCAATTTTTGGTGACCCACTGGCAGGGGTCATGACCACAGTTTGAGTGCCGCTGCTGTAAGGAAAGAGTTAAGAAAACCGAAAGTAAAGCACACCCCAGTGGTCATATTGCATACAAGGGCTGAGTTATTTTAGAAATCACTGTATTGCAGGACTGTGGGGACATGTATACGTCATACTAACGTGTCTTGCTGAAGATGACGGGTCTCTCCGAGACCCACGACATGTCTGCTGTGTCTTTGATCCCTTAATGGTCTCGTCAGCCTGACTACGGCGCAGTGATGCAGAGAACAAATGTTCAGCGTAGTTACTTTTTTACATTTTATGTGCCTGTGCCCCGGTGTCTACACATCCCCAACCATCTGTAAGTCAGCGGGCGGGCGATGGGTGAATTGCAACGACATGCGGCGCAGAGCGATTTCTTCACAAAACACTTTCCGTCTTTCGGTGCACCCTGGCACCATCTGGATCTTATACATAAATGTTTAACGTGGGGAAAACACCAAAGCATTCGTGTTATTTGAACTGACGCCTGCATTTTTGCAAAATTGAGAAGTAATTTATCTGCTGCCAGCAAAATGAAAACGGCAAGAAACATGCGAAACAAGTTCGCCGCCGACTCCAAGACTGGCTTTCACCCGATGACATACTGTAGACATGCGTTTTAAATGTTATTGCCTTTTACCCCTATGGCACTGAAAACTAACTGCCTTGACCGCATGTTACTTAAGTTCACACGACAGATATATAGTAGGAACTCTTTAATTATTTTCAATGATGCACATAAAAGACCGCATTTAAGAACCACTTTATACACTCAAGAAAATGGACGTAGAGTTATTAGGTAATAATAGCTGCAATTATTTAGTTTAGATTCCATTTGCTGACATAAACAGAAACGCGTGTCATTGGAGTGCCATTGTACTGGCACATCTATTTTTGGAAATACATCAGACCATCCATAGTCCATCTGCTACGGGGAGGGCTCTGCAGATTCTCAAAAACATCGTTCATATATGGCGCTGCACTTTATTTTGTACGTGTTTGTGTTGCGAATGCGCTTACATCTAACTAAAATGTTAAGAGCTTGCAAATAAGCAAATCGACTAACCTATACGTGCCGTGTGACCCGGGTTCCTTGAGAGTTACAGAAACAGTTCCCTACAGCAGACTATAAAAAGCGATGTTAACGGGTATTGTACGTTAATGGGTTAATAAAATATAATTCCAATTTCAATACACGTTTAACCGATCATCGGATATATATGCCTTTAAAAGTTGTCTTGACTGTCCCTGGGTTTTATTAAGTTTTTGAAATTACAGTCGACGCTCAATAATTAGTGGAGTTGAGATTGTATCACCACGACCAGCGCATCTGCGTCTCCCGGTAGCGAATGTAATTTAATAAAAGGAAATTGGAATGCAATTACTAGAATATTCTGAAGCAGTCCTTCTTGATGTTACCGGAATATTTAGGACAAGCATTAAAACAACCAGGTTTCCGACGTCGAACAACACTTGCTTTCATTAATGAAAGGCTAAACGTATCGCATAAATTTATTGTGCATCAGTTTAAAAACATCTGCAGAACAAAACAGGTGTAATGCCGAAAAAGGCGTCCCTGCCGTAGAATGCATGCCTGTCTCTAAATGATCGATAGGTCGCTGATCTGAAACGAGCTGAGCTACTTTGTCGAGTTAGGCTACCGTAGTGCTAATCGATAGCCCTAACCCTAACCCCCAAAACACCCCTAAAACGCTAAAACCCTAACCCCCAAAACACCCCTAAAACCCTAACCCTAACCCCCAAAACACCCCTAAAACGCTAAAACCATAACCCCCAAAACACCCCTAAAAGCTGAACTCGTCAGAACACCGGCGCTTTGTGCGAAAAGCTCAAACAGCGTTAGATAAAACAATACGGGGTAGGTAGTACAGGTAATGTGGGATGACATGGGAATGTTCAGTGATATAAATAAACTAGGAAAGTACAAAATCCAATTAAAAGATCGTCGTGATAGTTATAATTTACACAGCCGTATGGGATCTACATCTGTTAGTGCCGAAGGTAGCCACTAACTATATGGCAGATCATAGATAGTCTTATCGTTGTTTAAAAGCCTGTATTTATATAAGGTGAATATATTACCAGTAGTAATAAAATTATACATTCGTACTGTGTTAGGACATAGTACGAAAGCGTTCTTTTTATTTGACATTTATATTTACAAAATGCCCAGTTATTTGTTCATCCATTGATAATCATTATTATGGTTATTTCTGTCACACTAAAGTGTTGTTTAGTTAAGCAGCCTTCGTATCTGGGATGGCATTCTCATCCGTAAATGCGCTGTATGCAACTGTATCTGTTGTACGCCAGTATGCTTAGATGGGCAGTGTGCCATATATAGGTTATGCTATGTACAGGTCCGCTTCACTTAACAAGCTAATTAAAGTCAAGGCGGGCTACGGCACTCATAATGCTGTTTTAATTAGGCCTATATAAACGTCATGGAAATGTGGTATAAACTACCGAAAGTTGTCCATCTTCAGTCGAATTTTAATATCTGAACTTATTATTGGTGTCATTGGTTAACTGTGGTTTAAAAATTAGCTGCCGTCTCGGCGGCGTGCGCGGACTCGCGTGCCTTCAGTTTCGAGCTAACGGCGTCGCACAGTGAGGGCAGCGCGCATGGTGGGCGCGCTATGAGCCGCACGGGAACGCGCCAAGCAGTGCAGATGTGTCGCAGATTTGAAAACTCACGGTACAGAGGGAAAGACCAAATGCAAGCGAATGAAACGATGAAAAACAGCCGAAACTGAAACCGAAACAACGCTCCATCATATAAGTGAGGGATGTTGGATTAAACGACATTTTGTGGATCCTTCATCAGCGACAGGCAATTTATCGCTACTTTGCGGAGAGGAACGCGAGTACCGGGGCAAGCAGCGAGTACTAACATCACATCCTCGTCCTGTTTGAACGCGTACGGTCACAGCACAGTAGTGATGGAGCTGTCAGCAATTGGCGAGCAAGTGTTTGCTGTTGAATCGATCATCAAGAAGAGAGTTAGAAAGGTAAGAAACGTCTAATTACAGATATATACTGGCTGTGCAGTGAGTGTCCGCAGTAATGTTAAAGCTTAATTCATACAACCTTACATAATCTGGCCGTTTTTATTTTGCAAAAAATTGAGCAACATCTACAAATGAGCCAAACCCCCCTGCGAGTGGGGCAGGCGTTTTAAAAGAACCGCTGTAGTAGATTTCCAAGCGCACCTGAACCTTTACTTTTTTAACTGATCTTATAAATAGAAATAAGTGGGCGGGAGCACGGGGAGTGTGTTTTTCAACTTTGATATGTGAGTGTGTTGCGGTTGTACAGTGCGCTGTGCAAAGCACTGATGTTATATGTTACAGATATAAGCTTGTGCTTACTTCATTTTCAAATATTCTGCATGCTCTTGTACGAGCTATCAGCCGATACTACTTGAGGGTATATTTATCTGCTGCTACGCAGTTATTTTAGAAACGCACTA
Source organism: Mormyrops boulengeri (assembly GCA_026781065.1). Lineage (NCBI taxonomy): Eukaryota > Metazoa > Chordata > Actinopteri > Osteoglossiformes > Mormyridae > Mormyrops > Mormyrops boulengeri. The sequence goes on from JAODLD010000101.1 coordinate 6,645,814, forward strand.
AGAAGGAAACTATCACGGGTAAACTCACAGTTCTAACATTGTTATTTACGTGTCGATAAACAGTGCACTGAATAACGCCACCCAAATAAAGTCATTTTCACGACGATTGAGCTATTTATCAAAACGACTACAATTACGAGTGTTTACATCCACACGTTTTTTAACGCTGTTAACACAGCCCATTGAATAATGATGCAGTTATTGTCAGTACGTCATATTCGGTGTCGCATGTGAGTAAATGGTGACATTAAGTTATACGCCATTATTTGTATATCGGCGTAAACAAGGGCTGCTCGGGAAGGTGCACGTTGTCATCTCGTCCGTCGCTTTACTATGGGGGGAATGGCAGTGTGGCGCACGTTGCGCAATATTATTATATTTACTTTCTACGTTAGATTGGCCCCACCTCCTCGCGCTTAGCGAAAACATTCTAGAATGTTTCCGCGAGCCCGGAGGGTGGAGGAGGTCCGGCGCTCGCTTTCTTCGCCGCTTGTGCTCTCGTGCTGTGACGTCACCGGGACGAAGGCTGCCGTCGCGTGGGCCTCCGTAGTGGATTCTTACCGCTTCCACATCCGTGCCATTTTTTGTGGGAGGAACCCGTGCACCGGCGGCTGCTGCGGCCAACTTATTTTTTCTCTATACTGCTCTCCCAGTGAGACCGATTGTGTGACCAAGTGTGTTGTGTTGCCGTTTTCAATGTCTTCTCTCTCTTTCTCTCCCACTTTTAATATAATAGGGTAACGTGGAATACTTATTAAAATGGAAAGGATGGCCACCAAAGTAAGTATACAGGAGCAAGGACTGAGTGCCACGAGGGTGGAATTGTCTTCCTGCTTTCTTAGCTAGGATAATATTGTGTAATTTAAAATCATAGAATAAGAATGATGATTTGCCGGATTGCAAGGGGGTAGGGTAATTCTGTGGTGCTCATGTGTCAGGCAATTAAAAGACCAATTTTTACATAAATACTGTTAGATGTGCTGCATGCTGTATTTTAGGAAATACATGATAACATAAAATAACAATTCGTTTACCTATTTAAAAGTTGAAGCTGTCAGATGTATAGTCAAGACTGCCCTTGTAGTTTTAATGGGCTCTTTGCTTGCTTTTCCTGTGTTAGCAGGCAACTATATCCTAGAATTAAACTCTATTTCATATATTTTCTCCTGTCTCTGCCAGATACAGCACCTGGGAACCAGAAGAACATATTCTGGACCCACGCCTGGTTCTGGCTTACGAGGAGAAGTGAGTGAAGCCAAGTTCTGGTCAGAGTAGATGGCGTCATTCACACAGCATGGTCAGACAGCTCAGTCTCCCTGACCTCCTAACCTACTGTCTCTCTCTCCACCAGAGAGCAAAAGGACCGATCCCTTGGCTACAGAAAACGAGGCCCGAAGCCCAAGAGACTGTTCCTACAGGTGAGTGCTAAGGCTGGGCTTGTGGCCCTTTGGTGGCCAGTCACTGGTGGTCAGAACTGTATCCACGCAGCATGTTGCTGGTTTGTAACTTTAGGCAGTTTCATTTACACCCCCAAATGACTATTAAGAAGAAAGTATAAACAAAACATTGTGACTGATGTGCAAAATCACATTTGTGCACATGTGAACAACTTTCAGTAGTAGAATTCTGTTATGATGAACTTGGGGCTTGTGTGATTTACCTTCCCATAGAATGTTTACACTATGGATCTGCGGAGTGCTCACAAGACCCCTGAGAAGCCACAGGCCCGTCTGCGCCTGTCCCTCACCCGCTCCCTGGCCCCTGAACCCGGGACTGAGCTTCCACCATGCCAGGGAGGCAGAGGGACACTGTGCCAGCAGCTGGCCCAGCGCAGGAACAAGCAGAGAGCATCTCAGATCCTACGCCTCAGCCCACAGCCTCGGACCACCCCGCCCGCTCCCAACCGTTCCAATGGAGACTGGGGGCACAGGGAGGAGGATGAGGAGGAGGAGATGGAGGAGGAAGAAGAGGTTGGGCAGGAGGCAGAAAGCGACATGCTAAATGGTGAGTGATGTCAGAGAAGTTTAGCATCAAAACAACTCTTGTTGACCAAAGCACTGTTTATGAAGCTCAAACTGTCCAGTTTCACTGCTGAAAGTACAGTGCCCATGAGCTTGCAGTGTTACCCATTTATACATGCATATATTTCTCCTGATGCAAGTTATATGTTGTATTCAAGGGTGCAAAAGTTCCTCTCCTGGGACTTGAGTGGTTAGAAGCCTATATCCTTAAACCAGTGCATCGCTCTGCCGTGTCTGTTCACTCCTTACAGGGCCAGACCGGGCCGAGGGCTGGAGCTCCTCGATGGATGAGGAGTCGGTGACCATGACAGAAAGGCCAGAGGGATGGAATCCGGTGATGGGTCCGGGAGAAGTGACCGTGACCGACGTCACCATCAACTCGCTCACAGTGACATTCAGAGAGGCCCTGGCGGCCAAGGGTTTTTTTAGGGACTGGGGGCTGGAGTTCTGATACACTGAGAGGGTGGGTGGGGCATAGGGGGGAAGTCCAGAGGAGGTTAGGACCTGGAGAGGGTTGAGATTGTGACTTCCCTCTGTCCTTGTGCCCCGTGTCCATGAGTGACTCGTTCCCTGCTTTTTTCCTCTCCCAACAGTTTGCTCTTTTTTGTCTCGTCACCGAAGGAGACGCACATGCACCTGTGTGAAGGCATGCCAACATGCATACATACGTGCATACTGATAGCCTTTGTACGCTGCATGTGTGGCATTGTCACTGTGCGTATTAACTTGTTGCAAGTGCAGCTGTAGGTACCGCCACTTTCCCCTTGGCTACTGTCTCTTGTGCTCTATGCCTACAAAAATACGCTCACCCTCCTTCAGTTATTCTCTCAAAATCATCTCCGGTTCAGTAACTGTGTACACATACTCCTGCCAAGCATGCTTCTTCACCAACTCCCCCCCCCACTATTTTTTTTATAGTGGATCTCCATGTAGCCAAGTGGGAGAACTAGACACTGATTGGACAACCTACGGTAACTATGGCACATGACAGGTCAGGAAAACTACTTTGGATTGGCTGGCCAAATTCCCCTGGCCGATTAGTCCCCCTTTGGCACTACTGTACAATTTTGATTCACCACTAGAGGGCTCCCCCACATCACAATCAGTTAACGATAGTTCAGATTTCGAAGTCTGACCAATAGGAGCCCAGTCTGCACATAAACGGATCGAAGTGAATGCTTTAATTTACAGCAGGAACCAAATGAGGACAAATTTCACAAAAGAAGGATTATGAGCTTTTAAGAGATGGACGCTTAAAGCAGTGAAAGTTGAAATCGAAATGTGTTTTCTTGTTGGACATACGGACGTAAAAATACCAAAACTACACTTGGCCTAATACAGAATAATGAGAAATGGTCACATCATAGATTTTTTATGTCTTCACCTGCTTTGATGAGAGACTGTAATTTTAGTCCTCTAGTGATCAGTAGGTATCTTCTGTGCATCACTCTCCACCCGTCCAGCAGCAACAGAAGAGACTTGCGCTCCTCCCCATCCTGACAATTACGAGTCCCGATGACTCAGAGGCAGTCTGCAAACAGGTTCAAAAATGGAATTTAGAGCATTTTAGCGGAGGCTGTTTCTGTAATTACGGTATGCGATGCTGAATATTTGACCAAATTCAATATCTGTTGGCGATCTGAAAACGGGGGATATAATTATGGCGGTCAAACTTATAGATATGCAAATGTCATATCGTGAATTTACAGCATAATAATTTTCGGAGATCACTCATAATCGTATTTAAACCGCAAATCCCCCATTTTGTCTACATTTTGCACCTTCAGCACATTGCTGGCACCTTAAAATGATTTGTAGTTAAGTATAATTCAATTGGCTTAAAAGAAGTGTATTTCAAAATCAATCAGGCTGCATAGAATTATTTGTTGCAATTTTCAGATTTTGTATTTACATACTCTATTTTATTGCGCTTGACGACGCCCCAGTGCATACGTTCACACACACGGTCTCCACGTGATGCTCCCCTTGTGTTCTGTCACGTGGTTACGTGTCTGTCGTGCACACCTTTCTTTACCACTCCATTTGACCCCCCCTTGGCCCTAGGTATGGTGAAGGAGGTAAGTACTCATGCCTCTGAGGTAGGAAGTGAAGCACTGAAGGAAACAGAAGCTTTGGCGTAGGACGCAGGTAAGGGAATAACTGTTTTGTGTCATTTATTTTTCAGAAAGATAATAGCTTGTTATTTTCGCAGTACGGACTGAATGTAATGTATTTATTTTACATAAAAGAAACTTTTGTGTGTTTCCTAAGGAGGTACAGATTTTTTTTTAACTCCGTGATTCTGGTTGACAATGCCGTTGCTATGGCGATGATGAGTAGGAGATGCACACGTTTGAAGCCGGTGTACGTGCTCGCTTCTGCTGCATTGTGTTCACCATTGAGTAAAACTGCACTTTACAACTTGTCTCATAATTTGTTTTTTTTTAAAAAATGTATATTGTGAAGCTACTACTACAATTTCTCAGTCTTTGTATACGTAAACACTTATATCAGCTTTTTTTATTGGTCTAAAAATAAATATGTGGCCAATATTTTACATACTTTACCTGTTCTGAGTTTTAATTCGCTTTTTGGGATATAAGAGCTTTGAAGATGGCTCGAAAAAATCGATGCTCGATGTTCTCCATTTTCACTATCAGCGAAGGATCCCCAGAATCACCATTTTCACTTGTATTTCACATGCCATATCATTCAGAGTGCCTGTTGAAATGGTATCATGAAAATCTCAGAAATCTATTTATTCTTTAAATTACAAAGGCAATAAAAACAGCGGATGTATTTTAAGGGACGCAGACCTTTAAACATAAGTAGCCCGCTCCTCCCCGAACAGCATGATTGGCTGGAGCTGGTCACATGACAGCTGTCAAGCTCGGGCAGGCGTTTTGATGAGTTCCTGCAGAATGTCCTGACGTCACGCTGGAGGTGGAGCAAAGGAGAATGCCCGGGAATCGTATCTCTACAAGGATAGATTTTACCTGCTCAGGTGCCAGCTTCATGAAAGCGTCATTAACCAGCAATATTATAAATAATACATAACAGAATTAGAAGTTAATGTAATTCTGGTACGGCTCGACTACGCATTACATCGAGGTCAAGGACCATGTTCAGGGGCCTAAATGCTAATATCACTCTGCCAACAATGGAATTTTAAGCGGCAACCATCCGATCACAGGTACAGCGTCCCAAGATGCTGAGCCACATCTGCAAAGATGTGTGATCTGAATGGTTTTGAATGTGGCCCCATACTTAAAGATTCCAGTATCTCGGAAACAGCCACCACACTGGGATTTTATCACTAATCACTAGAGTTTTCAGAGAATAGTGTGATAACTGAAACATTCAGTTAGGAGCAGCTCCGTGGGCGAAAACACCTCGTTAATGAGAGGTCAGCAGAGAATGGCCAAGCTCATTAAAGCTAACTGGAAGGACACAAGTGGAAAAATAACACCTCAGTACAACAATGGTGTGTGGAATGACTTTTCAGGGTGCAGTACACGCCTATCCCAACAGCAGTTCCAAATATGAAACTGGTTCAAATTTGGACCTGGATAGGTGTACCTAATGATGTGGCCAATGGCTGTTTATATGAGTGAATGAATGAATGAATGAATGTTGCATTTACATAGCACTTTTATATAGCACCTTTCAAGGGACCCTAAGTGCTTTACAGAAGCAACGGGGAGCCACTTCAACTGGCACCACTCTGCAGCCCCCACCTGCATGATGCGATAGCAGCCATTCTGCGCCAGTACGCTCACCACACAGTAGCTGAGGTGGTGAAGGGGCAGGAGAGAATGCACCAATAAAATATAGGGGATGATTGATGCCAGATTTGAAATGGTCATAGTGGGCAATTTTAGCCTGGGCACCGGCTAAAATCGAAAGATGCCCAGGGATCTTTAATGACCTATATCAGAACCTCGGTTTTATGTCTCATCCGTAGGACTGCACCATTTTTTTTTACAGCACAATGTTCCCATCACTGCACTGGGGCATGAAAATATAGATTCTCGTAAAAAAAATCTCCTAAAATACAAAACTGAGAAAATATTCCCAGGACTTTTAATAGCCTTCAGTTCAAAATTCTTCAGTTGCTTGAAGCATTTGCAGAATTAATTACTCATATTTATAATATGAACACCCTAACAGTCATCACATTACTCGATTAAAAATCGAGCAACCAAATATTAACAGGATGAGATTAAGCGACCGTAAGATGGATTTATAGAGATGAGTGAGTTTTGTGGGTCCGCTCAAATGCTTTTCTGTATAGCCACTTTCAATTCCACAGATGACGAGTGCAATTCGTCCCACTGATTCACAAATTCCAGTCCCCCTACCCTTCTGTAGAAAAGAGGACGGCAATGTGGGTCACACTGGCTCTTAAGACAACAGTCATTCAGAAACCGAGGGGTCATTAGTCTGCCATAGAAAACAGGCAAACCTAAAAATGAAGTACCACCATTCTAAAACATTTTCAGCTAGCTGGCACAGGTCACTCTGTACTACCTAATGTGTTTTAGGCCGTTTCCAAGGCTGCAATGACACATCTATCCATGTTGGTAGTAGCCGATTGGCCAGTGAGGACCTTATTGGCGGATCAGTGCAGCGCAGCCCCGTGCTGAAGGTTCTGCAGTCTTTTGTGGGGTATCCTCGGCAGAGGGGTGGGAGACATCTATGGACTCCCCGAATATAAATCCGTTACACAGGAAAAAATAAGCCGAAGACAATTTCTGGATTCAAGTATTCGACTGAAATTTGCTTTAAAATTAAGGAGAAACCTCCGATTTACCCAATTCCAAACTCTGATGGAATAAAAAAATCACAACAGCCATGGGGCAACCAGAACTAGGTGACTAACTCAAACTATCAATATGTAAACTTTCCAAAAACCTTATTCAGCCATGGATACTCAGGACAATCAAATCCGAGAGCCAGGTCTCCTCTTTTTCTTCTGCCAAACCCTCCAGCACGAGTAACAATGATCTCACGAAAGACACTAGATAAATATAAATGGATAATAATGAAACTGAACAAGAGACCTGCCTAAATACAAGGTTCTCAAACAGCATACATTTAAGACACCTGAACTGATGCAAAGCTGCAGTGTCACCCAAATGCATCTGTAATGTAAATTTGTCACATGACCAGTTCCCTCTAACCTCATGGATCAGGACCTTCTGCTACCAAAGCCTCCAGCTACATCCTCTGCCTACAGCAAAAGGAAATGAAAAACGCTCAACGATGCATTAAACGTCGCATTAAGTCATATTACCACCCCAGTACAATCAAGCCTGTGGAGAGCAACTCGAGTAACACAGCTGCGGAAATGCGAAAAAAAAACCTTTTGTACAAAATATAGACCCCTAAAAAAAGGGGGGTGATTATAGTGTAGCGCTGTGGATAAGCAGTACTGAAGTGAGCTGTTATGTACACCATTAACAGAAGGCCGAATAAGGGGGTAAAAACAGCCTGCATGACAGCAGCACAATGTTGATCTACAGGCCTAAAGGTGAGAAAACAAACCACCGCCACACTTTCACTCATTGGTACTTTTCCCAGGGGTACAAACATATTTTAATGTACAATTAAATAGCTGGCAAAAAAAGACCACCAAAATAATTTAAGAAAAAAAAAAAAAAGCGACAATTCCACTTTTTTTTTGCTTCCTTTCAGCAAGCACCAAAATGTTCACCAAAGACGTGGCCAAAACATACTTTGGAAAACAAGAAAATATTCAGTTAAGGTCCTTTTTCCAGTCTCCAAGTCCATCTCTCTTCAGGGAAGGGGAACAAAATAGCCAGGCTGCCATGCCAGTCTGTACAGTGATTCAGTGTGTGTATATCATCTCTCCTCCTTGTATGCATGTAACAGCACCCAGATCTTCAAACCACAATTTATGCAGTGGCCCCGTAAGGGACCGGAACAGGCGCAGTGTCCATTACATATTCAGTTAAATAAAAAAAAAAAAAAATCTGTAGTTTCAAGTTTTATTCAAAAAATTAAATAAATCTATATATAAAGACAGATTTTTTTTAATAAAATAAGTCTCAACCCATATTGCCACTGCTTACATTGTTGTGTATTCGCCCCCCCAGCTCAGCCCAGCCCAGCCGCCATTAAAGGTGACCCCGTAAAAGATGTCAGTTTCGAACTGACACACAGCAGACCACCTAGAGACCAGCCAGCATTTCGGGCAGGTCTGTGCCTCAGTACAAACAACGTACCCAACTGCAGGAACCCGCTACAGAACCCAGACAGGAAGGCGAAATGTGCCCATCCCCCTCACCCATAATCCCACAAAATTTACTATTTACATGTTTCAAGAAAATGAACATTGAAATTAAATGAGGGACAAGAAAAAAAAAAAAAAAAAAAAAAAAAAAGGTGTAAAATGTTTGGGGCCATGTTTGTGTATTGTTCCATAACAGAAAGAACGCTTGGGTCCACACAAATATTGGCTTTTTA